>JAVFBZ010051691.1:0-10220 GCA_032466195.1 Katharina tunicata
ATATGTAATATGTAATATGTAATATGTAAAATGTAATATGTAATATGTAATATGCGACGCCTTTGTAACACGTGGGTAAGCCACATAGTTATATTGTAAGAACGGTAAAATGAGTGAAATTCCCAAATATATATTTTAAAAAAACCCATATAAAACGCCATTTTACCTTAATGTTTAAGTGCATGAAGAATTGATTTTGTGGTGTCGGCCACCGGTCATTCTCAATATAGAATAAAGCAGTTGAACTCTGCTTTAATATTTATTAAGCACTAGCGACAAAAGGAAATTTTTTTCTGAAAAAAAACTTGATGTATTTAAATCTTCCGATTCGTTCCGGACACGTTAAACAGTCAATTAAGCTGATATATATTAATTATACCAACATCATTTTAAATTTTGCGTGAATGCAACGAGTGCTACATAAAGCGAAAACCCACTTTAACGGTTCCATTTGGATTAAGATAGACACGTTTCTACTCCCGGCAGTCTAAATATCAAGTATCAATCTGCACATGACATATACACTGTTGAACACGTTAACAAGCCCTTGATCAGCGTGGGGAAGTTTTGTTTGGAAATATATCAGACTACTGTTTTTGTTATATATATAACATCACACTGTCCCGTCCGATAATGTAACAAGACCTAAAGCAACAGAAAACCCATTATGAAAGACAACATTTTAAAACGTATCGCCACAGTTTCGAGGATGTACCAGGAAGTCAAATAGAAGCGAACGCTGCACTTGGACCGCTCATGTATTCCCCACTTGCAAGTCGCTTTAATATCTTCAACAAAGCCCCTTGTTGTATAATTCATCACACTGTAGATACAGTTATAAAACCGCGCTCCTTTGCACAATGACAGTATTATGCATTTTATGTAAATAAATGAAAAACGTTTACTGAATAAATGCCAATTTACACCAGTCCTGTTTTGTAGCGTCGAGCGATGTTTTAAGGTTGTTCTGAACCAAATGGTAACAATTGCCGAAGATATATGACAATACCTTTTTTAACGAAGTTTTGTATGTAGGCATTATATAAGTGATGTTTATATGCCTGTGAATTGTCGTTTGTCTTTGAATAGGGTTGCAACACATTTATATGTTATGGAAAAATATATATGTGCTGTGTTCTCAAACTAGGGTTAAATGACCCGATCAGAGTACACTATGTGATATCTTACTGTATTCTTTGGCACGAGACTCACAAAAAGTCATGATTTAAAGTTCTACATAATTTACAATAAAAGCGCCAGAGATGAACATCTACAGAACCTGCATTTGGCAAACGCGATTGCTTCAATATGTTTTCTTTCTGTAAGGACGAAGAGGACACTAACTAGTGTGATTTACACGGCGATTTGACCGATAAAACAAACAATAGGGGTTATTATGTTTAACATTTCATTAAATAAAACATCAAAGGAACGTCTGCGCTACAGGAGGGTAATATGTGTTATGCCTTGCTCATTTGCAATTTTGTTTACGTTGTGCCATTTTTATATTGGGTCTACTATCTCTGTACACATTGCGTGACTTGCTGTTCTCGCGCGAAGATCAGCACTAGTTTTTTTATTCAATAGGCACTGCCAATTTATCAATAACACATGTAGAATCTACTAACAGCTCTTAAAGCATTAACACTATTTTATAACATAATGCAATCCGACAAGACAGCTTGTCACAGGGTATCAAATGGCACGGCGCGTAGTTACTACTACCTAAACTTTTCCCCTTCTGTATGTTTCTTTCTGGACTGTAGTCTTTTGACCTTCGAAAACACTGATAAATGCCTGCTCTTGAATCTATCCGATGAATGTCTCTTTGGGAGGTTTATGGTACACCGCCTATAGAAACTAGAAACAATACTGATCATATAAAGAATCAGTACTGACTAACACTACTTATAATGACCAAAGGTTTTGCAAAAACGTAAACCTGGTTAGTGGTGGAAAATAACGCGATTGATGTTATAATAAAAGCGTTTGACAATCAATTTAAATTGAATAAATGTCGAGATAATTTAGCTGTCAACACAGTTTATCAACTCGATTAGCCATAACAAAGACAAAGACGAGTAAACCGAGCTGTTCCGTATTTGGCATTTTAAAGTTTTCACAGTCTTGTGTTCTGTATCATATACGAAACAATATACAACTATATAATGGATTCTGTTAAATAAAATGAAATGTGCGGTATTCGAGTGGATGTTGATTCATGGCATTGTGTATTGGCTGTTTCCTGTAGTCAGAATAAGGCTAACTATCCTGACTCATGTAGCACAAACAAACAACGCTTCCCCCTAAATCCATTAATGCATAAACACCAATTAAGCGGTGTGAGCTAAATATTACATTAGATATTTAGTTTTCTTAAAAAGCGTCATGTAGGTCATTTCTCTATTCTAGCTAGCTCTTTTTTATTCATTTATTGTGCGATGCCGAATTTTACACCCGGGGAAGCACCGAAATCCATTTATATCTATTTATTTATTTGGTGTTTAATGGGTACTCAGTGGTGGGAAGAAACCCCATAAACTCCACCGTGTGATCTCCGCAGCCACCGAAAATATCCGTTATATACCTAAGGTTAACAGGCCGATTAGAATCTATAACAAGTACAGTGAACACGTTTGGCTACTGGGAGATGGGGGTGAGGATAAGGTCTTCAAGGAAAGTACTTCCAAGCTTGTCTCTGCAAAATGTATGTCAACGTTTTTTAACAAAGTGTTTCGCACCAGCCATGAAATAGTCAGGGAATTCACTTGAAGACTAAAATCTGTGAGATTAATTATTAGGATGGCTATTGTGTCCTGAGACAGCGAACGTTGCATTGTTGGATTTTCCCATAACATACCATCAATGGTAGTACTTCATTTGAGCTGAAAATACAGACTTCTTTTATTATAAGTAAATTAAATTTGAAGTTTTGCAACAGGATTGCAAATGGGTTTTTGTTGACTTCATGTCCTGACAAAATACATCGTAACACAACCACTAAACATAACATTTTACCTTACTCTGTCTACGTCATGATTCCAAATATGGCTGTGTACGGATTTAGCCAATAAGCATCTAAATTGGCCACGCGGAAGGATAAGAGGAATAAGAAGCAAATATATCGCGAATACGACATTATTTTTGACACCTGTCGGACATTTGTGGATAAAGTACGCTGGTTTTATAGCGATCAAATTCTACTTATAAAAGACATACCGGCTTCCAAACGCTCGTTTGTTTATATCCCACTGACAATTTTTTTTTCACTTTATTTTCACTTCATTTTCATCAGGCGGCGGCGGATGTAAAAACCTCATAGCAAACAGAGCATTTGTTGTCGACAATCTCCCATAAGGACCGGACTACAAAATGTGCTTTAAAAGCAGCAGGCGGTATATATGTATGATTAAAGGTCATTTTATGGCTGTTATTGACCGGTTTCTGTTCAGTAAAGCTATAATAACTGACTTAAGACACCAACAATCAGTTTTTCTTGAAGTATGCCATTGAAAGGCCGAGTGACTTAAAGTACTTACCAGGCTGATATGAAGTGGTTTGGTAGAATATTGCAAACTTTTCTAAACTTTCTTTTTCTATAGATATTGCGTGCCAAAATTTAAAAGATCTCATCATACGTATATACGATAAAAGTAAAACAGTATTTGATTTGATACGACGAGACAATAGTAAAACTGGTCGAGGTTATGGATTTACTCGCCCCGTTCCATTAGATGAAATGCAATACGTTTGACGGTAGTGGACAATCAATTCAACATAAACTAGAACGAACTAAAAAGGGTTACATTCAATGAGTCCAGATTTCCTTTGAACAAAAATCATTTGCTGTTGAGGGGTTTGTTTAACTCGCTATCAAGTTTCCATTGATCACAGTCATGGACATTAATATCAATAATCTTTTCCCACAGAAATCGGCAAACAGACTGACTAACTGACAATACTTCAGTAGAATATGAACTTTATTTATGTGTTGCCAACATTAGGATATTGTCAGAAGACTCTCAGTTCTTAATACAACATTATCCTGTTTTAGGTACACTGTCATTACCATGCTTGGATTTCAATTACACTGGCATCTGGTAAAGTCAATAATAAAGATTAGCAACCTTAATCCTCAACCCAAAGTGCTATTAAGGGACACATTGTATCCCCATGTCTCAATTTAATGGCGTGTACGGCCAGGAATCTCTAAGTCGCCTAGTACAAATTTCAGTTAATTCGAAAGGCCCACTGGATCAGGTAGTGTCCAACGCGATCCTCCTAAGTTCCTATATCGTCTACACTCCAGAGAATCACTTTTTGGCTAAACTCTTTCGTTAGTAAATTTACTTACATAGGTTCGTTTAGATCAGACGAGACTTGAATGATTGAAAAGGTGACCAATCGCGACTTATTTCTGAAGGCTTCGTTGTTAGCTTTAGGAAACATCATTCAGTTGAAATTTAGAGAAAAGTTTACTGGGGCATTAAATTGGTAAATGTTCGCAACTGCCAGCCAGGATTGAATGTTTTCTTAAAGATTAGAAAAAAAACACATATTAAAGCACGAAAAAGAAACCAAGGCGATTTCAAGAACATCAGTTAAAGGTAGTATTTGGCGCGACACCAATGGATATAAAACGGAAATGATTGATGTATTTGTTTTTGTTCCGCAACTCAGATAGATCTTCCGGTTTTCCAAATACCGTTAATCTAAATCCATATTGCAAATGTGAAAAAGCAATCTTGTACAATGTTCTTACAATGTTCTTATGTAACTTTTGTTTTTCCTTTGCTTAATAGGTTTTTTTTAACAAGTATTTTTTTTCTTTGGCTGATGCCATAAATGAAGTGTCTTAATTGGTTGCTTCTATCTTCTTTTAGACAGTATTTCATACTAATTGGAAAGGCGAACAAATTATTGCTTTTCAATGCATCTCTTCCTGTATTTCCATATTTTTGCGTATAAACAATGGATGATTAGTATTTGAAACATAAAGCATTATTTTTAAGATTAAAAGAAAAAATATTTTGTAGACATACATAACAAGGCGAAATTGAATGTGGATTTGCTGGCCCAATTAATATTACCTTGGTTCCTCCTAATTTCTATCATCTTGCATCATGGGAAATAAGATTGGTGTACCAAGTTTAATCGCTGGCGATTTGATTGGTTACATTGTCCTTTCCGGTTTGTTGCCTTTGTTGGTAGATGGAATGTAATTCTTTAAGCCTTTAAATAACACCGCTTAAATATTATTTACAATTGTTGGATTAGACTTTCCGTATACATGTTTCTTCCAACAACACGATAACATTCTTCACGTTTCAACATTATCCATTCTTTAGCTTAATATTTTAATCTTAACGGTTAATGCTGGTGATAAGTTGTGATTACCAAATTTATCGTGAAACAAAATTGTCGCGAAATTGTATTCGTTTAGAGCAGCGATGAAGAAGACAACATTAATCTATGAATATTGCAAATGTCTATTTACGATAAACTTAAGCGAACCTTCGGACGTCATAATATTTTGCATCATTCCGCGATTAATAAACATGATCAACTATGAATAAATGCGATAAATCTGGTTCTTGTACACAGATATATCTCTAATAAGCGATTCTAACCTTTAAAGTTACAGGGTTCTCTAGCCATTCATTGTTGTTTAAGAACATAATTCGGGCAATTGTCTAAAACATATATGTAAAACTGACAATGATGCAAATTACTAATTTATGTCGATGGTGAAATGATACTGTTCTTCTTTGTTTACTCGATGTGCTGTAACCATAGACAAGAAGCCCTATAAAGCCCCCGAAAGAAACATCTCGTTGAATCAGTGCATTAAATGGGGATACTGGATACAAGTCCAAAGATTTTGTAATAATTTCACAAAGTATAAATATTTATGCGACATTTATGGATTTGGTTAAGCCTACCATCAAATATTGATATTTATCAGTTATTCCTGTAACACAAACTCAATGTGTGGATGTTTATATGATTTATTTGCTTTCTTCGTTGAATAAATTGTCATTTCGGTTTTTGAGCAAAATACATTATTCTGTAGGCTTAGCGAGTAATTAAGGTTCGCAAAGTCGATTCATTTATTCACGTCTAGAGAGGCTTATGTGTTCATAAGGAAGGTAGAATAAACTGGCTATAGCAGTAAATCCTTTGTATTAATGGTGAATGATGCTATCCACGACCGTTCCGATTTTCTCAATTGCTAAAACAAATATAGAATAGAAGTAGGCCTACATGACGATACATCAGCTCGGGTCTGATAATCGTGAGTGTCAGTCAAGCTCAATTAGCGAGACTTCTACGCCGTTCAACCTGACACTAGGAGAGGTGATACCACGGTATGATCCACCAGCTGTAATTCGTCACAACCTACACAATTTCTTGAAAACATATTGGGGTTTTTTGCGAGTAATTTTGCAAACTTTTCCGAATACTTGCCTCGAGAGTGAAGCCCACCTATAAAATAAAGCAACGATTGTGACCAAATTTATGAAACAAAATACGCTTTCTTATTCTACTAAACTTGTTACGTGCTAATTGTATATGTCGCAAAACATAATTTATATTCCATGGAAGACTGAAACACAAGGTTGTTCACATATATTTGTACACAGAGGGAAATCCTGACGATTTTATCAAGCCACCTTTAAGTATGTTACCAGAGAGTCCGTGGGAATCTCCTGCGGCAATGGAAAATAGTTCCTAATTCAGATAATATTTGCACGATCGATGTGATAGTGATATGTAATATGTAATATGCAACACCTACGTAACACGTGGGTAAGCCACATAGTTATATTGTAAGAACGATAAAATGCGTGAAATTCCCAAATATATATATTTAAAAAAACCCTCTAAAACGCCTATTTACCTTAATGTTTAAGTGCATGAAGAATTGACTTTGTGGTGTCGGCCACCGGTCATTCTAAATATAGAATAAAGCATTCGAACTCTGCTCTAATATTTATTAAGCACTACCGACAAAAGGGAATTTTTTTCTGAAAAAAGCTTGATGTATTTAAATCTTCCGATTCGTTCCAGACACGTTAAACAGTCAATTAAGCTGATAGATATTAAATATACCAACATCACTTTGATGTTTTTTCCGTGACGGTGCTAGATATAGCGAAAACCCACTTTAACGGTTCCATTTGAATTAAGATAAACACGTTTCTTCCAAACTCCCGGCAAGCTAAATATCAAGTATCAATCTGCACATGACATATACAATGTTACACACGTTAACAGGCCCTTGGTCAGCTTGGGAGAGTTTTGTTTAGAAATATATCGACTGAAGCGAAAACGCTCAAAATTTTTATCAAAAAATTGGTCAAAAGTATTTGATGATGACTTAAATGTTAAACGACAACATCAACATGCGTAAATGATTTAAAGAACTTGTTTACGGAAATTTATGGAAAGAAAAAACAACATCGAATCCTTTGTCTGTCGGCGATGAAGCAAATTGTGCTACTACTATTATTTTTTGCCTGGTAAAGCTATCTAGTGTTGTTATTTGAGTACTCTTGTCCGGCTATAGGGCATGTAAGTTACGTCATGTGATGAAAGAGATTTCACAAGATTCATTCCAGTTCTGTGTACAGACTACTGTTTTTGTTATATATTTAACATCACACTAGAAATTAAAAAGGTGAAAAGTTTACCTGTCCCGCCCGATAATGTAAATAGACCCAAAGCAACTGAAATTCCATTATGAAAGACAACTTTTTAAAACGTACTGCCACAGTTTCAAGGAAGTCAAATAAAAGCAAACGCTGCACTTGGACCGATCATTTATTCCCCACTTACACGTCGCCACTTTTAAACAAAGCCCCTTGTTGTATAATTCATCACACCGTAAATACAGTTATAAAATCGCGCTCCTTTGCACAATGAAAGTATTATGCATTTTATGTAAATAAACGAGAAACGGTTACTGAATAAATGCCAATTTGCTCCCGTTGTAACGAAGTTGTGTATATATGCATTTTATAAGTGATGTATATATGCCAGTGAAATGTCGTTTGTCTTTGAATAGGGTTGCAACACATATATATGTTATGGAAAAATATATGTGTGCTTTGTTCTCAAACTAGGGTTAAATGACCCAATCAGAGTACACAATGTGATACCATTCCGTATTCTTTGGCACGAGACTCACAAAAAGTAAGATTTAAAGATCTACATAATTTACAACAAAAGCGCCAGAGATGTACAACTAGACAACCTGCATTAGGCAAACGCGATTGCTTCAATATGTTTTCTTTCCGTTCGGACGACGAGGACACTAACTAGTGTGATTTACCGGGCGATTTGCTCCATAAAACAAACAATAGGGTTCTAATGTTTAACATTTCATTGAATAAAACATCAAAGGATCGTCTGCGCTACAGGAGGGGTAATGTTTTTTATGCCTTGCTCATTTGCAATTTTGTTTACATTGTGCCATTTTTATATTGGGTCTTCCATCTCTGTACACATTGCGTGACTCGCTGTTCTCACGCGAAGATCAGCACAAGTTCTGTATTCAATAGGAACTGCCAGTTTATCAATAACACATGTAGAATCTACTAACAGTTCTTAAAGGATTAACACTATTTTATAACATAATGCAATCCGACAAAACAGCTTGCCACAGGGTATCAAATGGCACGGCGCGTAGTTATTACTACCTGAACGTTTCCCCTTCTGTATGTTTCTTTCTGGCCTGTAGTCTTTTGACCTTTGAACACAATGATACATGGCTGCTCTTGAATCTATCCGATGAATGTATCTTTGGGTGGTTTATGGTAACCGCCTATGGAAACTAGAAACAAAAATGATCAGATGACGAATCAGTACTGACTAACAATACGTATAATGACCAAAGGTAATGCAAAAACGTAAACCTGGTTAGTGGTGGAAAAAAACGCGATTGATGTTATGATACAGTTATTTGACAATCAGTAGGCCTACAAATTGAATAAATGTCGAGATAATTTAGCTGTCAACACAGTTTATCAACTCGATTAGCTATAACAAAGACAAAGACGAGTAAACCGAGCTGTTCCCGTATTTGGCATTTTTTATTTTTTACAATCTTGTGTTCTGTATCATATACGAAACAATATACAACTATAGAATGGATTCTGTTAAATAAAAGGAAATGTGTGGTATTCGCGTGGACGTTGGGTCATTGCATTTTTTATTGGCTGTTTCCTGTACTCGGAATAAGTCTAACTATCCTGATCGTAGCACAACCAAACAACGGTTCCCCCTCAATCCATTAAGGCATAAACACTTATTAAGCGGTGTGAGCTAAATATTACACTAGATATTTAGTTTTCTTAGAAAGCGTCATGTAGGTCATTTCTCTATTCTAGATAACTCTTTGTTTATTCATTTATTGTGCGATGCCGAATTTGGCACCCGGGGAAGCTAAGTAGCGCCGAATTCCATTTGCATTTATTTATTTATTTGGTGTTTAGTGCGTACTCAGTGGTGGGAAGAAACCCCATAAACTCCACCGTGTGATCTCCGCTGCCACCGGTAACATCCGTTATATACCTAAGGTCAACAGGCCGATTCGAATCTATAACAAGTACAGTGAACACGTTTGGCGACTGGGGGACGGGGATAAGTTCAAGGAAAGTACTTCCAAGCTTGTCTCTGCAAAATGTAGGTCAATATTATTTAACAAAAAAGTTTCACACTAACCGTGAAATAGTCAGGGGATTAACTTTATTTATGACAACTGACGGACATATGTGGATAACGTACGCTGGTTATACAGCGATCAAATTCTACTTATAAAAGACATACCGGCTTCCAAACGCTCGTTTGTTTACATCCCACTGACAATTTTTTTCACTTTATTCAATTTATAAATAATAAAGACATTTTCATCAGACGGCGGAGGAAGTAAATACCTGATAGCAAACAGAACAGTTCCATTATATGAAATGCAATACGTTTGACGGTAGTGGACAATTAATTCAACATAAACTAGAACGAACTAAAAAGGGTTGCATTCAATGAGTCCAGATTTCCTTTGAACAAAAATCATTTGCTGTTGAGAGGTTTGTTTAATTCGCTACCAAGTTTCCAATGATCACAGTCATGGACATTAATATCAATAATCTTTTCCCACAGAAATCGGCAAACAGACTGACTAACTGACAATACTTCAGTAGAATATGAACTTTATTTAT
>JAVFBZ010051713.1:0-10219 GCA_032466195.1 Katharina tunicata
ATATGCCTAATATGATATGATATGCCTTATGGGCCTGTGGGCAATTGTCGTCGTTATTAATTGATCAAATATATAAAATAAAAATATGTCAAGGTGTATATTTAAAATAAAATAAATTAATTTAACTGTTAACTTTGTTTTTACCAAATCAATACAAGCTGAAAACATATCGTCAACAAGATGTGAATCCTAATTACTAACTTTAAAAATCTTTATTTGCGGTGCTTTTTTTATTTTTGAAGAAGCGATGATGTAATGGGGTCCATTTATCATGTACTCAACACATACGTGATGGGTGCCTCAAAACCATTGAGACGCAGTCATCTTACTAAGGCAAGTTTAGCTCCGAAAATAAAACCTCGCCCCACTTTACGGACTTCTGCTTGGTTGAAAGTAATCAACCTGACACTGATGGCGTACGATTGGTTCATGTTTGTTGCTGGTTGATTTCATATCAAACTATCACTATGTCTAATTTTGGAACTCCAAAGAAAGTTAATAGAATTGTTTTAAGTAGTTCAATAATCCCAAGTGAACATCTCGCTATTTGCATGTGTTTGACGTCAAAATGCCGTTGAATCATTAACCTCACGGAATGTTGACCCTTACTGTGAGCTAATTGTACGTAACTAAGAATATACGTTTTTCATTCAAATCAATTACAGAAGTATGCAATATTGATTGGAACAAGGTTAGTGGCAGGGTCTAGAAGAGTTACAAAGCTGTGCACTGATAATAATCTTACGCTTTAGCAAGTAGACAATTTACACCATTTACAAGCTTACAAGCTATATCAAGAAACTAACTGTAACAAATCAGTTTGCTTTCGCTGGGTTATTCCGATCTATTATCTAAACTGATTGGAAGTTCTAGGCACCGTTATGGACCGGAGAACATGGGTATCCTTAAGGAGTTATAAAAACTACAAGCCAACTAAATGTTTAGTGCAGTGACTGATGACCTAATCCCGTGTATTAGGACATTGCACAGGGCAATTTTATATCGAACAGAATAACAACAACTAACACAAATAATTACAGCTATGTATTTCACATTTGGGGACACTGGCATGAATATAGTCCTCTTGAACTTTCAGTCGCAGTGCCGAAGAGCGACATTTTCATAACATATAAACAGAAAACATGTTTATGGAAACTTGGGGTCTCTGTATTACTGAGAAGCATCTCTGTCGATCTGGTCACAAAATATAAACAATATCTCTTTTTTTAACCCACGTGACCTCTGTACCAGTTATTAGCTTTTTAAGGTCGCGTTAATATAAAGATTACTTTTTGTCGTGTATCTGGTGCAGACAGACTAGGTATCCTGGAACTCTTTCTATGCTGTCATCTTGTTTGGCTCTGAAAATGAAACCTCACACAATATTACGGACTTAATCTTAGTCGAACGTTCTACGCCGAACACCGCCAGCTAAAGTTGGTTCATGTTTGTTGCATATCAAACAACCTCACAGTCATAGTTTGGAGCTATAAATGAAGCTATAGTCTGAGTGGAAGTAGTATTGAATGTGTACAGCACCATCTATTATTATACAGCAGCATTAGCTATTATAATTAAACAATGATATAGTTTATTACCGTGTAACTTTAATTTATTTGTTGATTACAAAGAGGTTATACGCAGTGTTTTAATTTATTCCAAATCTGTTCAGAAGAGTTAATCTGGAAATGTCACTGTGTGGTCTTGACTTATAAACCACCTACTTGTATGTTCTTGCAAAAATGTAGGCAACAACTCTCAACTTCTAATATTATAAGTGTTACACAACTTGAAGCCTCAACTAACAGTGATATTAGGTATTCCCTATACCTAAACATGACAGTCGGGTTTCAAATATATGCGGTTTATTTTGCAAATGATTTCCAAATGTTTTGAAGGTATTATCATACAACAAGATTAAGACTGTTTGTATTTGTTTGCTTTCTAGTTGTTTTTCTAATACATGTGGTCACATCATTGACAGCTGTATTAAGAAAAACATTATGTTGATAGAATCACATTTGTGTTAGTCGAGATATGCGATGTAGAAGATAAATGCGGATGACATTAGTTCCAACCCCATCCCCCTGTTTCAAATGTGTCTGGTTGGAATACTCTCTGAAGTTGTAAGAAACAAGATTGACCTGGCTAGAGGTAAGTCTAATATGCTTGCTGCAACAACCGTCTGAGCTTCAATGTTCTCGTTTAGCTGGGCGATAGTACATATCCATCATGCAGTAATGCCGTCTATTAAGGATTTTTAGCACTCGAAAGACATCTAAATATTAAATTTAAAAATGGGTCTATATCTATAATCAAACACACATATACGAAACAATGACAACAGCATGTCATATTTGACTGTAATGACATTGAATTACTTGGATTGTAGAGAAAGACAATTTATATATATAGATTGCACGTGTTATTTCTGCGCGATTTGATAATATAGCAAGCTTATATTTAAATATTATAGTAACACAAACATCCCATGATAAAACATATCTTCTGATGCATTATTTAAACGTTATATTTACCTATTTATTTCATACTGAATGATCAAGATAACAGAGTAGAACTAAAGCGACAACCTGATTCAGTGATAGTGGCATGGAGTCACAAATAACAATCGGGATAAATGAGCCGTCCTTGTGCATGATCGTCAATATAATGGGGATCAGTGCGTGTCTCATCTGCAGCTCAATTTTACCCGTGATTAACTTTTTTGCTTACCATTGACGTAAAATAACTTTTTATCATGTATTTACAACAGACAGATGACTTATAAATATCGATGCTGAATTGTTATCTCATTCCTGTTTGGCTCTGAAAATATTACCTTGTCCCGCATCACAGACTTAAACACAGATAAGTCCATTGACGTATTAAGTCTCGAACTGATGGCTTACCACACGATCAAGTCGGCTCATGCAAGTTGTTCGATATTTATCTGCGATATCGCAATGATTCACACGATCGGACAAAGCCATGGTCTTCCCATACAATTTCCAAACTCATGACCAAGCCTTTTCGATTTATACGTCCATCTTAACGCACGTCAAATGTTTGCTGTCTTAACGTGTTTTATGTCTCAATTATGTAAAAACAAATGACCACAGCTAGAGGGTGTGCATAATATCTGGACCGATCAGCCAATCTGTGTTGTGTGGTATTTAATATGCTCTGCATTATTGTCAATGGCCCATTCAATAAAAATACAACACTTTATGTGAAGAATAGTCCATTCAACTCGGACAGAGCAACATATCACGGAAGTATTCCCAGGATGTCAGATGATGCGTGAAATTGAGTTTTTGCTAAGGGCATTAGTTCGCATTTATCTGGATACAAGTCTTTACAGAATTAGTGTCATCTTTACAGATATAAAAGAAAGTTAAATAGCTTTGAATCAGTAGTTTCTCATAAACATTCAAACCGATTGTATTAAACAATAACATTCAGAAGGACAGTATATCCAAGGCCTCCTCGTGCTCGTTTCAGGTTCAAGCAGGTCGGATGTCACGGAAATTCTCGACCTCTCCTGGGTAGTCACAAGCGCAATCAAATCATTCACATTTTATGTATCTTACCCATAATATATTAGCTTCGAATAAGTAAACCCAATGGACTTCCGAAACTTTACCAATCTTTTGTCTTTCCTGTCGGTCGTGCTCTAAGACAAATTTCTTATATGTGTAAGCTCGCCATTGACAGCGGTCTTAAAACCATTGTGAGAGATTAATTTAGATTGTGTTAATTCGGTTATGCTTTGTACGTGGAAGCAGATGTGATTAGTCCCAATCCCATCGACCTGTTTCTGAATGAACGGAACTCGCAATTAGTGTAAGAATGAAATCACCTGAACTTTTATGAGCAACTCACAACAAACCAATCGCTTTTTGCCAATCCGGTGTCACGTCACGATTCTCAGCAAATACATGTTTCTGGTCGACCAAGTGTGTACCATAATACTAGCGAATCAAAACAGGGCCTGCTAACATTTGTCACTGTGGGCCATGCTATTCCACATGCCCCTAATAAAAGTAGCACATTTATGACGTTTTACATTTAAAAATATTTACAAAGAAGTTACAAACCAATGAGGATGTTAAATTCATAATTTACACGCAAACAGAAAACCATGACAACAAATCATAATTAGTGTCCATACAACGAGTAATATCAATATTCATTAAGCTAAGATCGCAATACTACAAAGTCATGTTTACATATAATCTGGTAATCCAGCATCGATATATTCAAATTTCAAAAATAAGTTGCAACTATTAAGAACAATGCAGTCCGATCTTTTACTTTACAGATATTGTAAAAAAAATATATAGTTGACCCTATGCCGTTGAATTTATCTCATGATTATCATTTCCCATGTATCGACCACAAACATTCTTGAAGTGCCATAACCCTTCGGACGCAGTCATCGAACTAAGGCATGTTTACCTCAGAAATAAAACATCGCCCTTGGCTGAACGTATTCAACCTGAGACTGATGGCGTACATTTGGTTCATGTTTGTTGCTAGTTGAGTGCATATCAAACTATCCCAGTGTCATATTTTGGAAGCCATAGAGTGTGACTGGAGATAGTTCGATATTGTATTACGGTACCACAATGTGGATACATGTGTTAAATGACCAAATGTTGTTTTCTTGAAACCACGTAGAATTGCTACCCAAAGTGTGATGACGCTTAATGTAATTTACGCTGTTGCGGCAATTTATTTGCTATGGATTAGCACAATGTAGTTTCGTTCAATGATACTAATTTATAAATCACCAACGGGGAAAACCTCGACGTTTAAGAAAGCAGAAAACTGCTACTTTTAAAGTAAGTGAAAAATGGCTTATTTTCAATAAGCTGTCGTGATGGCTTACACTTTATTGTATGTTCTGTGCTACTAAATAAAAAGAGCTGTCACAGGTAGGAACACCAAAACAATCGGCACCCCGACTGATAAGTTCATTATATTTATTGACATAGATGAAACAAAGCTTATATCAAAAAACTAAAAACAAATTGCAAAATTGGTTTAGTGGAAGAGTTGTTTTGTTGTGTTGTTGTCTGCACTTTGCGACAGAGAAATAATTGTGTTGGTGGGGGTCCTTGTCTGCAGTATGTCCTCGGCACTACATATAAATAACACTTTGTATTATTGCGTTAGTTGTTAAATCTGGTGATAATTCTTTTCATGGCTGAGTTGTGTCGTTCTCCATGCTTAAATCTCGCTAAGTCAACATATTAATCTCAAAGAATTGTTTCCGTTAGAAAAATGCTCCACATAGTCTGATCATGATAAATAGAAAAGGGTAGCTATTTTTAGAGTAATTTATTATTAACTACTGACTGTCCAGATGGGACTCGGGGTGTCGCTCTGGCTATAGTGCCATCGTGCCAACGCCCAGGTATATTGAATACATACGGTGTGCATAATTATGTGGCATTGCGTGTATATCACTGATGAGTGTATATAGTCCCTTAAAGAAACTGCAGCAACAGAATGGTTTGTATAAATAAATGTAAAGATGTTACGCCCTGTCTTTGTGACTGCATGTATATTAAATCATGTATGAACAAGGCGTGATCATCCAAGTTTACCTTAGATATCACGCGATTTACAAACTATAGTGGCGACAACTTAGCCGGTCACGAGCTGAAAAGTTTGAGTGATAAAAGTGCATCATGGGATATTAACTATTCATACAGCTTACGGGTAGTCATCTACTTTAAAGACTTGTGATGTGCTTGTTCAACTGTAGAATTCACAATAATCAAAAACAACACATATGTTGCAAACAGTTATGTATGTCGCAGGCAGTGAAATATATAAGTGCAACCAGTTTATTTGCACGTATTGAAAATGCTGCTTGTGGGCATGCGATAAATTCCATTAACACATGTAACGACACATCTTTGGAACCATGCTTATTGTATTGTCGGTTGTGAATAGTCCCTTGCGTGTGTTACTAATTTGTACATTATCATAGATCTAGACGGTGAGCACTCTCTCATATCAAGCGGACTGCAAAGAAATGTCACAGTACGTTATTTGTGAAATCGTAACCTCCTCTTACTGTGTTGTGATCTTTCCACTATTATAATCAGAAGAAAAATAAAAATACCCCTCTCGATGTTGCTAGAAATACCTTACTAGAATAAACCTCAACTTGTCCTCGCCCGCAACTGACATCAATCATATTCTGCGCTTCACCTGATCTTGCCACAAGCATCTAAGTCGATAATCAGATATTATTAACACAAGGATTTATTATTATCAGTTTTTAGGTGTTCTTTTAAATATAATGCAAACTGTCGTGATTGAATATGCTTTAGTTATAGAATTAGGTGCATACTATTCCATCTATACACGTAATTTCATTAACTCGTCTTATTGTGAATTAATAATTTACCCTGAGTTTGTTTCCTTTTTAGCATTGTGTGTGTGTCTCTTTGTTGCACAATGTTAACTACAACAAACTGGCTGTCATATCATTCTGTAAAAGAGAGATAGATTACTCTACGGCAGCTTTTGTGTTATGCTGGATATCACTCGATTGTGTTCATTTTCAAAACAACCAGCTGCGAAATAGACAAAAGTGATAGCCAGCGTAATTGGTTGGTCTCCTTTTCTGTCACTAAACGTTGCAATATTCAAATGGTTTCCAAGTTTTGACAAGTAGTTTGAACTGGCAAACAAATCTAATTTGGGATTATTTTAATCATTTAAGCTAAAATGGAGTATTGTGCTATTTATGTACACGTTAATAACAGCACGGTAAGAGATATTTCATTTCTGCCTGGTTTACAGTGTGGGAAGATAGAACTTTTTGACAACCTGTGAAGTGCGCTGAACAAATCCCATGGAGTCGAGTATTGTGTCTTATTCGTAAATTGTTTTTCTCTATTTCTTCGATGACATAAACAGGCACACATATTACATTGTACATCAGTATCAGTTTTTTGTTCAGTGTTCAGCGTTTTTATACATTTTAATTTAATCCTTTTTTCAACTTTTAAGTGTAGTGAAATTTTGCAGTAATAAAATTGGAACGATAAGGAAACGACACCGTTCTGCCATATATAGTTATTACTGATCATGTGATGCGTGAGAACAGTTACAGATAATACGTAAGATATTGAGTTCGTGACAATAAATCTTTCCATGCCAACAATCACATAATTGTCGTGCATCGAAGTAGTCCGCCTGATCTGTAACAATCATCATTTTTTGTTGAATATTAACACTAGTGATGTAACGCAAATATTTCCACAGCCTTGGGAATATTTTTGAGAAGTGTAGTGTGATAATACCGGTTAAGTGCCGTTGTAGGTTTTGTTTCCACTTTAGGTAAGTCAAATGAAATGAAAACATGTTGCCATAGTATACCATTGGAGCTAAATTGCATTGGTTCAGCCCATTGACGTTAACTTAAGAATCCCACAAATTTGGCTCACCTATTCAATTATTGATTGATTGATTACTTACAATATTTACACGTTGAAACGAAAGCAAATGCTTTCACCAAGCCACTCTTCCCATTGTTTAATGCCCAAAGTGTTCGTGTCGCGTCCGGTATCCATTGGCTAGATCCACGTCGTGTGTGAAATGGCCTTTAGGCGTCATCTGTTTCTGTCATGGTGAAGTCCGTCAGCACAAAGATATGACTGACGACACTGACATGTTTTTATTCATTTAAACACTGTTTATATTGATTTATAAAAAGTAATTAATATTGGGCAGAAAATAAACTATTGCTTCCGGAAAGGAAATACACCCAATTCTGGGATGTAATTTCATCCCGGGTATCTACAAATGTTTACCTGGATGTACCCGAATCAACCTTGAAGAACCGAGGTATCTTATAACAGGACAATTTTATATGTTCACCAGTTATATAATATATTTACAGGTTGGAGTATAAGAACCCTCTGGCTAAGGGCAGTGTATTTCAAGATTATATTCATGCTGTCATAGTAAGCTCTGGAGGAACATTATCTTTCCAGTAACTTTATCAGTAATAACACTTAAGAGACTTCACATTTTGGTTGTTAGTTGCCGTCTTCTGTTGGAATACAAATCCGCCATATACATGTAAGTGAAATATGCTTGAGCTCGGCGTTTAACACCAATCACTCAACAAAGGAGTATACGAAGAAAAGGTCAAATTTAATCAGACACAATCCACTGTGTATTGACAGTAAACAATACACAGACGAAATTAGAGCAACGAGCAATAACCTATGCTTGGAGATGGATGTAATAAATTCCAATTCCATCGACCTGCTTGAAATGTCATTTTTTGCTATTAAGTTAATTATGTCACATATGAACAAAATAACTCAACTGAGAAATACTCAACGCACATTTTACACATACTTTGTTTTGTAATAATTACTATTTCACATGTTAAAGCAAAAACAAATGTCTTAACTAAGCCGATTGTGTAATGTCTGAAGTATTCGATCAAGCTTTCATATTAGAATTTATTTGGCCACCTGATTTAATGTTTTCTGATAAGTGATAATCTCTTACTCTAAGCAATCCGGACAAATGTACCTTCAATGTGCACAGATCGTCAATCATATGTGTATCGGTGCGCGTCTTGCCTCAAGCTCAATGGTAGTTTGAAATAATCGTGTCTATAACAGTTATAATCTCTGCAGTTCTTGCTACAATATGATTGAGAGCTGTATCTTCATAAAGTAACATATGCACTCAAAAGTTCTGAATTTCGCCCTATCACAGAATCTCTTGAAAAATTTATGTTTTTCCCAAGAAGTACAAGAGGCTTTCCAGTTATTCCAACATCAAATTTGTAGGTTGAAGGAGAGTTTTATAATAACTAAAAACTGAATTTTTTGTCAGAATATTATTATGCAGATGTGTCAATCAGCTGTCATTACTGAGCCACCCTAAGATGTACCGACGCTACACCAAGTCAAACGTTAATTAGCCCCGCCCCCATCCACTATTAAAAATCTTAACTCATTCCATATAAGGTCATGAAACCGGCAAGATCAAAAGCTTTACTTGAGGCATACGAGGAAAAATGGCCGGCCTTCCTTACGTTGAATTCAAATTATTGCATGATTTCTCCTGGCTATTACTAGACTTGAACACCAACTTAATCATTTTCAGTTCGAAGTAATTGTTTTAGTTTATGCACCAACTTCAAAGTTGGTTAAAATCAAGGCAATCAGTATTTGTTGTAAAACCCTAATTTTGAGTGCTTATTTTACTTTAAATTGTTGGTATCACAAAACAAGACACCCCATAAACTCAGTGATAATAGGTTTTTTAAACTTAATAAACAATTTTATTTGAACAGCAGTTTTAGTTGTTTTTCGCAAATATGAGGAAGTTAATATTTACTTATTCAACTTTCAACAATAATGAAAGCTATTAGGTTGATAATCTAATATATTTATTAAGGCATTAAAAACAACAACTTTATATGATACACAATTATAGAGATGCCAATTATAAAGATACTATCTGGACAACATATAATGATGGAAATAGACATCGATGAGCATAATTCATCAGCCTAAAGGCATTGATATTGATTGTTACATGATCTTTGCCACAAAAGATTATTTTGTAAGAATCAAATTAATTCAACTTTTATCAGCAATTTCCAGACCACGACAAAAGTATTCCCAATCCAGTGCCACACCTCAAGGGAACTTCAAGGCTTCAAGAAAAACATGTACAAGACAATGACATCAGTGCGCCATATCTGAAGCTTAGGACATTTAATAACTCACGTTATTGCAAGGAATTGAAATTATGTATTTGGATAGCACGTGTTATTTCTTCGTTATTTGGTCATATACATGTAGTAAGTTTATATTTAAATGTTATTAAACAGAAACATCCCGTGTGGAAGCGTGTCTTCTGGTGTCTTATTTTGTTCTATTCATGTCATACTGAATGAGCCAGTATGGCATCAAACACATGTTATTTGACCGTGTGGACTTCGCCGCTGTAAGGCGACGATTCTACACAGTCACCTGTATAAAGGACCTGTTTGACAAGGTTGCTGGCGATGTTGTCATCAGCTACCTTAAGCAGATCGGTGTATATCACAAAATCTAATTTTTTAAAAAGGGAAAGTAATTGATATTTTTAGATAGGTTTAAAATATTTTAATGATACTCAAATATTTAAATGTTATATTTACATTTAAATGATACATAAATTT
>JAVFBZ010051724.1:0-10219 GCA_032466195.1 Katharina tunicata
ATGAAGGAAATACCCCTAAACATCACCCATTTGAAGGCGTATCAGCTCAAAGGATGAAGGAAATACCCCTAAACATCGCATGCAGGATAGATACATCCCGAAAGAGAGAAACACCATAACGAATGGCTTCTTGATGCCGCTTAGCTCAGAGAGCACCAGGACACAGGAAGCTCACGCCAGAGACTCGCTGAAAAAATATTAAAACCAAGCCCAATTTAATCCCGGTCAGTAAAACGAGATTTAACTGATATAGCATTATTTCTTCTTTTGAATTGCACACCTGTGTAGAATGGCTTTTGCTAATTGTATGTGGCGTTATTAATTATTTTAAGAGGCCATTCTTAAACTGCATCCTGTGCGTCGTAATGCTGTATACGTCATGATATTTGCTATTAAAGTTATTTTATCGAGTTACGTATATACGACCCACATATCTCCACTCCTCACACCCATGCTGGAGTGTGTAATTGTATCCATTAAAAACAACATCAATGTACATTTAAATTGGAGATTGGAGAATGTAGGTGAAATATTCCACTTTATGGTAATCCGAAGGTCGTACGTCATTACCTCCATATATATTATTTTCTCATGTTGTGTACCGTCCACACGCTCATAGCATGACAGAATGTACATATATGGATCGTCGTCGATCGTCCGCTTCCTACAAATTTTAAACTATTTGATGTTTATCGTAAATTTAACATATTATCTCAAAAACATGCAAACTTTTCTTTATAGACTCTAGGATTTATTAATTTGGAAAAATATAGATGATGGAAATATTTCACATTTGAACAGATCTTTTTGTTACTTATATTTGGTTGCGAATTGATTTGCATTGAAATCGATGCAATGCGCCCAAAAGGTCAAACAAAAGAAACCGCGTATAAGAAAAACACATACTGTATTATATTGTATTAACATAAATCTGGCATAAATTGTACAAAATACACAGCAGTGGCTTCGCATATAACGTTAGTCTTTAACATAATATCGGAGACAAATTTTACTTCCAGCAAATAAAAAAAACTATATGTCATAAATCCCCAATTCGACCTAACGGGCACAATTTTTAGGTATATAATTTAGATTGGAAAACTTACTTTTCTGTTACTTTTCATGTCTGAACTTCATACAAATTTCAAGATCGCGGTGCTCCACTGCGTAGCCTTTGCAAGTATTGTTTTTTAAAGTGGCTAAAGGATTGACTTTTTAAGGATTTAGGGTAGGCCTAACTTAATTTTCGTTTCCACTTGGCAAACTAATTTAGAATGTTATTCTTTAGTTCACGTAGAGCTATACATAAAATTGCGTTTATTCAGGGTACGGCAGGGTTCCACGCTACGACAACGGTATTTTTGTATTTATGGAAAGCAAATCATATCCTTAATATTTATAGATATAATACGATTTTGGGCTTTATATTGAAATTTCACCTGTGAATTTGAAATTTGAAAGACGTAAACCTTGTGGTCCATTTAGCGCTAAAACCATTATAAAAACAATGAAATATTTATATATATATATGCATGCGTTTCAGAAAAAAGTTTGGTTCCTTTATCAAGTGCATGATGTAACGGTAACATGAATATATTACACCAGAATATCTAAAGAAATTCTCAGTGCAACGTTCCAGCCATCCAGCTATCTGTGGTGCGGAGCCAGACGGGGCTATCTCATATTTTGTCTAAAATTTACTTTTCAAACCAAGTCTTACAAATGCTCATTACGTGACCGCTGTCCGTAAATTGCGTTTTGGCCTTCTCTGAAACCATAGGACTCTTTCATCTACCACCATTCCTCTACCGATAGTATTTTTGTTGGCTCTGTTGGTCGAAAGTAGACACACAAATTTTCTATCTCGACATTTATAATATATAGCTACATGCATTGGAAGTCGATTGATTGACTGGTGTTTAACGCCATGTATATATAGCTAAGCAAAACAATGCATGTTTAGCGCATCATAGTACTTAGTGTATATTTTTGGCGGAGATATGCACAATACAATTCGCAATCCAAAAGCTGTGTTTCCAAAATCCAAAAGCGGAACCTTATAATGAGAAAGTAATAATTTTGTTTTTCTCGTCTTAACCATTATTTCCGGGATTCCAACCCACGATCTTTGCGATTGTTCGTATGATTGCTGTTTACCGTCGTACTCAAGAATATTTCGCTACATTTTTACATTCCCGGTGTTCGGTTGATAGCCAACAGGAAAGCCCGTATATAAAAGTCAGTCCGCGATCTGTCGAATAATTCAATTTTTTATTTATAAATCTATACGGATGGCTTGTGGCGAACCCAGGATCTTAGAAGCGAACGCTCCGATAAATGCAATAATGTAATTAATAACTCCTAAAGCAACTTTGCCTCGGCGAATTCAACAAAGCGCATTTATTCTTACTTCAAATTATAAAAAAGTTGGAATAGGTTTTGTTGAATCGCAGCCAACCAGCAATAGGTCTGCAAACTCAATGCTATTTGAGCGAGACTTTAGCACAAACTGATTGGGTTTTTTTGGGCAAGGCACTGTATAGGCGTGGATAACACTCCCGAGATCTATGCCGTTCTCACTGTTAAAAAACTGTTTTAAGCATATGTTTTGTTTTTTTAAATAATCGGTCCATATATCGCATTATATTAATTCACCTGAATAGATAATTAGTACTTTCTAAACATAACAATACATTTCAATGGTTTATACATATATGCACAACAAAAAAAGCCACAGGATTAAATGCTTATGATAAATATGATAATCTATATTTGACTGAATTTGCAATAGAACGATAATACAGCATCAATCTGTTATTATATTGGCAGACTGGAAGAAAACACATTTAAGACCATGCACATACTCCGAACATCAGACTAATTTCAAAATCATAAAATAAATGTGAAGCAACGCTTTGTGCAATTTAAAATCTGCACATGTTCATAGAAAACGGAAAATTTATTTTTCTTTGCAGAAGAAAGTTGAACTACTGTTGGTCAAAAGTGTTACTCTCTTACAACTTCTTACTCAGAGGTCTTAAATCAAACTTATCGTAAATTTTATGAAAACATAATAATAATACGACATTGCCTCTTCAATCGACCAGGTAAATTATATATTATTAATTTGTGGCCCAAAAGTTAGTGGCCCAAAAGTCTGTGGCCCGTCTGCCGTTACCAATTAAGGTTAACATGGTTTTCGAAAACAATTACATGTAATTTAAACTTAGTTACATTGTTTTTCAGAAACAATTACATGTAGTTAAATGGTTTTCGGAAATAATTACTTTCTATCTGTAGTAATAGGTAATAGGGCTTTCAGAAAAGACTACGTATCCTTAAATTCTAGATGACATATAACGCTGAACTAAACATTTTATGGATATATGAACTCAGACCTAATTGAGCGTAGATAACCAAAAAAGATTAATTGAATGAAACACCTTTCACGTCTGCATAATTAATAATTAAAACAATTTCCAAAACCTGCCTTGTTCGATTCTTTCTCGGGTCTTAAGCTGTAAAAATAATTTTAACTAATTTCTAATTAATTTTATAGCTGCAATTGTTTGTTCGTTTGATGAGGGTTTTGATCCGTACTATAAGTTATTTCATTCAAATGACAGCGTGCCGACCCAATGGGTGAAGGAAACCACCGCAATTAATAGATTCCTAAGGTGTGCCAAAATAGTGCAAATTACTTCTTATATAATAATATAGAACCGTATGGCATAGAATGTGATTTATGCTATGTTCATTGTGCGCAGTTAATAACACATAACAATCGTGTAGACGCAATAACGGGTACGCAATAACCTCTGCTTGTGCATAAATAAACTGACCGGTATATTAAATATATCGAAAAAGGAAACCAAATGAAGCATACAGATATATACTGATTGATGTTTCAGACCGTGACTTAAGGTTATAACACTTAATAAACGGCGGTGTACTCCAACAGTAAATAGCCAGGTTTTTCTCTGTTTGAAAAATAATGATCCGCAAATGCTAAGTTAAGACAGGATGACTAAAGTAACTATGCTTGGGACATTCTATCCTTAGTCAGAGGGCTAAAGATATATATATATAGTTAATAACTGTAAATGCAGTTAGGAGCAAAGGGCAGAGAAAAATCAAGTTCTGGCAAGAAAATTAATATTGCGAAGGAAAAACTACAAACTATATACTTTGAAACTTAACCAAAAAAAGAACATTTTGAATTTTTTTTAAATACTAGTAAGACGAATATTAATGACCCTACATGTGCATAGTTAAAATTGTCGACAGCGTCAATTTTAAAACAATGGATTTTGTATAGCCCTACGCATACTCCAATAATTTAGTTACAAATGTATTATTTTAACCACAGGTATAGCGCAAGCAATTAAATTCAATAAAAATATATTGTGCCAAAGGCTAATTTTTTAAATTGTCCACCCATTACGAGATTTATACACTAAATGCATAATCAATAAAACACAATATCCTTTTTCCCTCCATTTGTAATATTTCCACATGAATGAGTATGGCAGATAATTTCAATAAATGCTGACATTTTTGTCCGTCGAGGCGTAAAGTTCAATATATATATATATATACATCCATAAACATGAGAAATATGTCAAATGTTACGTATGCCTCAACAGGAAACATACAACAATATCTGCAACACGTGTCAGAAAAACAATGTGAAATAGATCAGTCTGACGTGGCAGATGAAGTAAACAATGACATCACAAACACAAGGTACATTTCAGTCGCCTTCACTGGCACATTCATCCCGTTTTCGGAAGAATCCGTCATCGGTCGTACTTTCCCGGAAAGTGATTGTAACAGCGTCTTGTGTCACATCAGTTATAAACACTTGGTCTAGCACTGGTTTCACTTCGGCCGGAGGTGACCAATAGTTTTTAATTTCCATTTCAGAGTCGTGCTTGTTTTCGGGAATTAATTTGGGTGGGGGTGGGAAAGAGTCTGTTGACAGATCGTCCACAGGGCTGTCCGGGATGTCATTCAAGCCCGCGCCCCACATTGTCTTTACACCGTTGTGATGGGGTCCCGATAAGGGGCTCCCGTCAAAATCACTTCGATTTTTTTCTAAAGTTGGGGGTTGATTATCGTCTTTTCTGGAGGGTGAGATACTCAGATTCAGTGGGGAGAGATTAGGGGGGCCCCTGGGCGGGGATGTGTGATTGGGTCTCCTCATAGGAAACGATGCTGATAACATAAATCCACGAGTCTTTTTAGGGCCACTGTTCCCCGCGGGCCTTCCACGTGAGCTGCCCCTAGGTCGACCCCGGGGCCTACCTACCAATTTCACTGGGGCCAGAGGGGACTTAGGAGGCCGCCCAGGCCTCCGTTTCACTAAACCAGGTGGTAAGTTGGCAGCCAAGCCAAAATGTGATTTCCCCATACCGTATGGGGCTGGAAAAAGTGACGGGTTTTTTGATGAAGGTAATTTACCCATGGCTTTTAGCGCTGCTGCGTGTTCCAGTCTTTTCTGTATTGTGGCTGCCGAGGGTGGTCTGCCCGGGAGTTTCTTCGGTGTAGGTTTGACAGCGAGCCCGGCAGCCGGGCCACTTTGACTGGCCACATTCGCCTGTATTCCCCCATCGCGCTGGGAGATTTCTGTTCGACTGCTCCCCTCTCCGTCCGGTTCCAGATCAGAATTATCCCCAGTGTCGTCCGTGGTCGAATCCTGAATTATTAGAATTAAAAAAACATCTGAAAGGAACTTTGTTTTATGAACTGTTTTTTTAAACTATAAAACAAAAATGCCGAAAACAAAAATAAAAAGAATAAATTTATCTGCTAAGAAAAGTTAAAACTGGGCATATAATTTAGGCATAGGCCTACCTTATCGAGTTTAAATAAATTATTACTTACGCCGGATTTGAATCTTTTTGGCTTTGGACCTCTCTTTAATGGTACGACATCTCTCTCGTGAAGGCTAAAAATAGAGAAATAGAGTGCAAAAATAAGAAACGTTCAAGTGAATTTTATAGAGGTAGGGGCTGCGCGAGAATAGCTGGTCTATAACACGCAGTTATAACCCACTAATGTTAAGCTAATGCTAGGCTGGAGGGCTTACCTCGTGTTGAAGGCTTCGATTAACCGGGCGTCCAGTATATTTTCCTCGGGCTCCCATGTATTATATCTGTGGGTTAAAACAAGGCAGGTTTTAGACGGTTATTCGCCACAAAATCGGCTATAATTAAAACTGAGAGGAATCGTATATAGAAGCGATAGAAAAGTCGGCTGTACTTACTTCGGCGACCAGCCCTTCCATTTCACAAAGTACTCGATCTTCCCCTACAAAACGAGACAAGCAGGCGTGAGAGAGTGATACACAGTCGACACTTCAAAATCGGCAATGTCTAAGAAAACAACAACGAATCCACTTACCTTGCGTATCCTCTTTTTCTGGATACCTTCAGCGGCAAAAACTCGTTCCCCCATCTCGGCCAATTCCATGACTTGGGTGGGAAAACGTTAAAATTCACGGGCTTTGTCGTTTAACAGGGAATCCCGGCCACCGAAGACATTACTTCTATCCCATAATACTCTATCGCTGACGTCACCAGTGTCATTTTCGCCTATGTTAGCAGCACACAGCCGAATGAAACTCACAACACAGCGAGGTCAGAGCTCTCTAGACCATTGTATGTTTCACTCAGGGCCACGGGGATCTACTGTATATCGACCCATGAGAATTTACACCCAGCTTGCCCCTTTTTTGACATTTTTGTCTGACGAACAACAACATTGTTTACACTTGATTTTGGGTTAATTTGCGCATAACTGAAGATAAGCTTGAGTTAATCTTGACGTTGAAAAATCCTCTTTACGTTAAAATAATCAGTCAATATTAGCCAGCTAAAGCCAATAAATGCGACAACATTCCGTTATTTATTATTCTCAAGGATTATACATGATTATGTAACTAGTGCACATTGCACCGTATATTCTTATGTACCACAGTAATTAGGCCCATATATTTAGACTTTTATACTAATCAGTTTTAGCACAGGCTACATTTTAGCCATAGATTTCAAACTGCGATGAAGATTAAAAATTATTATAAATAATATTAACAATAAAATTGGCAACATTAATTATATAAACTATACAATTATTACAAAACTTTTTATTATTAAACCAACCAGCTAAAAAAATGTAAAAAACGTGATTCACCCAAATACATTTACAAAATTATAATTTTGCCAGAGACACAAAAAAAATACGTCAAAAGTATTTATCTTTATGATATTGAGGCTGTTTGATTTAACGCCTCTACAGTCTGATTGCTCGATAACAAATAGATTTAAAATTGCCTTAATTACTTTAATAAAACCTCTAAACGTTATTCTTGTTCAGAGGGTTATAAATTAAACAAATAGACTCACCGCCGTTAAGATATATATTTATGATAAATTAAAATCTAAGCATAATAAAACGGATGCATTAATTTAACTCATTTATTATTAACTTTCACATTGTTAGCCTTGGAATCACGAAATAAAACATTAGGTATGTATTTATAGACGACGTTCTTTACGCCTTTACTTACTATCATGTCAGTTTCTTCTTTGTAAATTGTATCTATAACGAACTGGGAATTTAACATGGATCTAGAGGCATCTATTTTAGTTATTTTTATTTTATTTTATTTTCTCTTATTGCGTAGAAATTTCAGAATATTCCATTAACAAAGCATTCTATTATTACAACAGAACAGTTTTTTATAAACAAATTACTTGGTTCTATATATGAGTCAAACCTAAACATTTATTATAGAAATATGTTTACAATAAATAGTAATTTTTTAAACATATCTGAATGGGGTATACTAGTATTACTAGACATGCAAATAAAATCTTTATTTCTAATATTCTTTTGCGTATTTTCATAAACGTTGTTTAACTTTAGTAATAAAACCAATAATGCATTTTACTTTTAAAAAATTGTGCGATAAAAACAGTCATTTTTCGTATCTATATCTATAGAACCGTAGAATAGTTTCGCATAAACTAGTACAGGCTTGTGATAGAAACTCACAAGATTAAGTTTTGTAATATTTCTACATTTCGGCTTCAAATGTCACCATCATTAGGGTCTTTACAACAATATCCACTTTTCATGGACACAAATCATATAATTTATGATCGGGAAATTTCTGATTCACAGATTTATGGAGAATAATTCTTTTGCTTATCTGGTGCATAGCTGTACGTACATCGCACGGGAAATAGGACTTTTTATATTTTAAAATATAATATGAAAAAGGAAAAGGAATAAATATGTTTTTCTTTAATCTATTCCTAACTGACGTTTTTAATTATTGTAGAAAGTCTGCATCTCAAGAAAAGAAACGACAGAAAAAAATGTGAAAAAGTTAATTGTGGAGAAATACATGAAATGGCGATAGGATAAATTGTGATAAAATATATCCTGAATAAAGAAATTGTGGGAAGATGAATTCTGCAAATAAAGCTGTTAAGTAAAGGCTTTATTTTTAGCGATGGTTTAATAAACTATATAAGTGCACTATTCGGTGCTGTTTTAATCCTTTTTACGAGTTGGTACACCGAGAGACAAGATGTTTGTTGAAGCGAATAATTCATATATTAATCGAGTTTTGAGAAGAATGGGTCTTGTACATTTTATCCAATATATCTATACAGAGAGATAAAATAGGCCTACATATTGACTTGGATATATTTAAAATAATCTTATTTTTATGTCAATATGCATTACAGGGCCTTGTTGTATAGAATAAGTGGGAAATAACTATTTTCCGGAGTCGTGACTTGTCATTCTAACAAAACACAACCCCATATTTTCAAAACGCAGAGAATTTCCGATTCTGTCAGATTTCCTCGTTTCGTGGTAATGCGGACGTATATTTCACGAAAAAATACCATCTAAATGAATCATTTCTTGTAAGGTGGAAATAACTAGATGTATACTAAAACTTGAGTGTACATGTATAGACACAAGAGACATGGTGGTGATTTAGTTTAACACAGCCCAGAACTAGCTCACACCATGCAGTAGAGACTAGAGAGTGGTCTAAAAGTTTGTATTTCCGCTATAGTTTTGAGAAAATCTATACAATTACGTTATCCAAATGTACAACGACTCAATCACCCAGTGCGTAAAAAAGTGACAATTTATTAGAAAGCAACAAAAACATTGAATTTGATATATATTATTTCCTGGTTTGGTGGTAATGCGGACGTGTTTCACAAAAAGTACAATCAAAATGAATCATTTCTTGTAAGCTGAAAATAATACAGTGTGTACTAAAAGATGAGCTTATGTATATGGACACCAAGACTGTGGTTCTGATTGGGTTTAAGAGGTTTTCTAGAAGCAGTCCAGGAAAGTATAGCAAACACCAGCCGAGAGTGTACTAAACTATTTATTTCCACTATATAGGTTTGCGAAAATCATCAGTTACGGTATTCCAATGCACCATGGCTCAGTAATTTAAATGCATTATTTAGGGTGAGAAGGAAACAAATACACATATCAAACCAGCCTGAGTTTCAAATGCCCTCATTATGAAAAACGTGTCAAATTTCATCGATGGGAACATAAAGCATTTAATTTCATATCTATGTTTATTTTCCACTATTTCAGTCAGTGTCTCTGTGCCAGTGTTTACCGTAGAGAAAGATTCGCAGCCTTTACCTGGATAAGAAATTCGACCGTTCTACCGTCAGTCTGTGTAGCTCAGTCCGTTAGAGACCCGAATTCGAATCCTTGTGGAGGCAAGCACAATTTTCTTACTCTTCATTTATACAAAAAAAAACTATAAATTCATATGTATGTTGGTGTGTATATTACATATTTTTTTCATAAATGTACTGAAAGAAAAGTTTGCTTGCTTGCACCGGGATTCTAGCTCTGCGCTCTAACCGAATGAGATACAGAGGCTCACGGTAGAACGACCAAATTTTCACCAACGAACAGGCTGAGAATCTTTTTTCTACGATAAGCACTGTCACAAGGACACTGTATATATATTTTTATGACACATTTTTGTCAAGAGTAATCACACTGGCAAAGGGATATCGACTAATTAAAGCCGACAAATTATCTGATGTTCTAGATCAATTCTCAGAGACAAGTTTCTAAATCTCGAGTTGTTCTGGATAACCTAAAGGCGCATCTCGAGAAAAGGCAATTCATGTAACATGCAAATTGTGAAGAT
>JAVFBZ010051735.1:0-10219 GCA_032466195.1 Katharina tunicata
CCCATCAGACACTGTGGGCTGGAACTGGAAATAAAACCTTCCTTCTTCAGTGTTATCCCACATATCTTGCCAACGCTGTGCGAGATAAGATTTTGTGTAACATTTAATTTCAGCATGTGATACATTAGCATTCATAGATATGGCTTCATTTCTCAGTGCTGTTTTAGCCAATTTGTCAGCTCGTTCGTTTCTGGGGATACCAACATGGGCTGGCACCTAAGCCAGACATACCTCAGTTCCTCTGTAAAATAGAGATGTAATTAGATAAAGTACTTCGTACATAATTGGGTTTGATTTCTGCAAGGAAAAGTTCAACATTCCTTTCAGGACGCTGAGTGAATCTTTGAAAATTTTCACTCGGTTCACTCTGAAGTCTGCGAGCCACTGTAAAGACATTAAAATAGCAGTTAATTCAGAAGTAAAAACGGACAAATTATCAGACAACCGGTGGCTATTCGAGTATCTAAAGGCTGGTACATGAAAGGCTGCACTGTAACATGTACTGTCTGGACACTTTGAGGCATCAGTATAAACTGAAAGAAAGGACTGCCATGAAGATCTGATATAGTCAATGAAACATAATAAAATGTGCTGTAAATTGTCATACTTCCTAACCCCGTCTTGCATACTTAAGCAAATAAACGGTACTTTTAGCTTCCAAGGCGGAAACGGAGGAATTAGATCTTTCTGCAAGACAGGGATAGAAATATTAAGCTCAGATATAAGGTGACGCGCTCTCAAACTAAAAGATAACGGGGATCTACCTTTATACAGCGAATCGTAAAATGAAGGATCTAATAATTTTACTGCAGGGTTATTACGGGACATACATAATTAAGTTAGGAGGCAATCTGCAGCGCCTTCAGAGCAGTGCCTTGAATTGCTCCAGTGCATATCCTTAGCCCTTTGTATTGTATTGTATTGAATCGAGCTTCTTTTTCATCGATAGAGATGCCGAGTCGTACGCCTTGCAACAATAATCAAGCCTTGACCTTATCAGAGCTCGATACAGAAGGAGAAGCAAAGACTTGTCTGCACCCCGGTTGGTACCTGAATCAGACCCACGACTTTCCCCAAGCTACTATGTCATTTAATGCATTTTGTATGCATTTGTGTGCTAATTTAAAATTACGGGAAGCAACCCAAATAGCTTTATCGTCTGCAACAGGCAATTATTAACTTTTTTATTTAACATCTCGGGTAAATCGTTTATCATAATGTTGAATAGGGTGGGCGAAATCACACTGCCCTCGGGCGTTCCATTGCTAATAAGAGAACTACGAGACAACTCCCTCCCAATACGAACTTGTATGCACCACTGAGATAGTAAATGTCTAACCCAAGCTAACATTTTCCCTCCTATTCCCACTCAAGAATCTTTATCAACACACCCGTACGCCAAACCATATCGTAAGCTTTTTCCACGTCAAGGAAAACCGCGAGAAGATAACCTTTATGACATAAAGCATTTCTTATGTCAGATTCCACGTAGTCGATTGTTGACCTCTTACTTCTGAATCCACTCTGGAAAGGCGACAAAACATTATTTTTGTCAAGGTACCAAATAAGCCTACGGTTTACTAGACGTTCCATAAGTTTACATAGGGTACTGGTCAGTGAGATGGGTCTATATGAGAAAGGATCAGAGGGTGGCTTACCTGGCTTCACGACAGAGACAACCACAGCTTCCCGCCAAGCCACTGGTAGTGTCATGGTGAACCAGGCTCGGTTAAACAATAACAACATTATAGATAAAAAATTATATGGCAGTTGACTCAGCATCGAATTAGTAACTCCATCCTCTACAGGAGAGGTCTCCTTACCACAGCGAACTGCCTGTTTTAATTATATTAATGAAGTCATCGTTTATTGCCAAATCATCAAAACAAATATTGTCAAATTTAAATTGATCCTCCATTTCTGTCTGTCGAGAAACAAAATCAGAATCATAATTAGTGCTACTGCTAACAAAAGAACACTTATTAGATTTGTCTTCGTTTGTCACATAACACTGCCATCTGAGACTAAGGTCGGAATATTAAAGTTATTACGGTTGCCTTTAACTGCACTAACCTTGTGTTATTGTTAATGGTTGAACAATAATCCCGCCAAAATTGCCTTTGTGTTATTTTAATTATTTTTTGAGCACTAGCTTTTTTCTTTTTGTACTCAATAATATCACTAAATAAAACTGTACGAGATGCTTTATTTTTAGCCTTCTTCCTATCTTTAACGGCGGCCGAACATTCTCATTCCACCACGGAACAGATCGTTTAGTACTGGTTGACTTAGCGATAGACTGCTCAGCCGCATTATGTAATGTATCAACAAGATCATCATACAGCTAATCCAAGCCGTCAGATGTCACACAGTTTTGGGCACTTACATCACATTCATGTCTAAATTTAGCCCAGTCAGCTTGACGTACTTTCCACCTTGACACAGCCCCAATACTATTACTATGACACATTACATTTGACAGATACGGGATAATGATCACTACCACAGGCTGTAGATTGATCTATACACCAGTCTGCACCAGCACTTATACCAGCACTGCAAATAGTTAAATCAATACAAGAAACTGTACCTGCATGTATATTCACCAAAGAGCCTGTGTCGTCATTTAATATAACTAAATCATTTTCTTCAATAAATTCCTCTACAACTTTACCATTAAAATCCCCTCCGTGAGCTGCCCCACAACACATTATGGGAATTCAAGTCTCCGCAAATAACTATTTGACCACTAAGGGAATGAATTAGTTTATTACAGGCATTGTACAAATTTACTATGTATCTGCACACTGAACCTTTACGCATTGACATTCAATGGACAGAAAATCGGGGAGACTTACTTGTGTATATGGGAGACCTGGCTTAATAAATGTTTTTGTGAAGTATTGTCATGTTCAATCTGGGTGCTTATAGATGCTGTCGGTGGACGAACCACAGATATCTCAGTGGGGGTAAAAGTTACCGGAGTACTAGCGAGCTCAAGGGCTAGAGGCTTACTGCTCTGGACCACCTTTACAGCTTCAGAATACGATATCTTTTCAGTATATCGTACATGCTGGACTTGCTCTGCCTCTTTTCTTACCAGTCAACCACCATATGCAGCGGAGTGAGATCCGCCACAATTACAGTGGGTAGGATTTGTTAGCTTTGTACACGAATCATAATCATGAGACCCACCGCACCTCGGACACCGGACCTTCCACCTACAGGTGGACGAGATATGGCCCAAACGCTGGCACCGATAACAGCGGGACACGGGCGGTATATATGGTTTAACTTTAAACAATTGGTAACCTAGCGTTATGTCAGTGGGTAGGGAATCACTACTAAAAGTTAACTGTACGGACGAGGTAGTAGATTTATCTTTCCTAGAAGTCAGTCGCCTCACGGCTGTAACCTTCATTTTCTTTAAGGCTTTAACAACTTCGTTTTCAGGTATATCTTCAGCTACGCCATATGACACCCCTTGGACTATTTGGGCCACTGACCTTACACGAAACCTCTACATTACAGATAGAAGATACTGACAACAGGGTCTTAGATTGTTTTTGGTTAGAGCATTGAATGACATATCTTCCCCCAGATATAGGTTTCACAGACTTTACAGGCCCAACTTTTTTTGTGAAGAGCGCTAGCAAACTAGCTGATTGACCTTTAGAAGCGAACTTCCGCCAGTTGGTAGCATAAAAATGGTCAGATTGTCAGTATTAGTGGAACTAGAACTTGGTAAAGACTTAGGTGGCTTACCGCTGGCTTGGCTGGGGGAAGATGGCGTGTCGATTCTCCGTTTTCGTTCGGGCTGGGCGTTAGGGATAGCCCATATTGTCTCCATTTCACTCTCTGACTCAGAGCTCTGAGCCCGAGAGGAAGCCTGTGATGACCCGTCAAACATGACGGGTCACCAGTGGTGAATGGCTTACAAGTACAACTCAAGACTAAACCTAATGTGCAACAAACCTAGTGAAGTTATACTAGCCACTGTAAGAGAACTCTGTCTGCTCTGGGGCGACTCAGAGCGCAGGGTTTGAGAACAAAGGAGCCCTTACTTGTAGTGCAGAAAAAGGTGCTCTTCTAATATTATATAACTGAACTACCAAGCACTTAGCGTCTGCCGTCCACACACAACGTAGGACTTTTACCCAAACAATGAAACTTCCCGCCCTAAACAAAGAAAAAAACAAAAAACAAAAAACAACACCCCTAATCCAACCGAACGATATATAAACTTCCAATTATATACAGATGAAACAAGAAATAAATCAAAAAGCAGATATTTACAACCGAATGTACAACACAAAGGCGTTAGTGAGCAAACGACTGAGCTTACGGAGAGCGACAAAACACTTCCTCACAGGTCCAAGCCAAGAATTCGCACCAGTCCTCCTTAGATCCGCATTCTGGTGTCTTTTCCGATACACGTTTTATACTTGCGACACGTGTTACACATGTCAAAATTACATTGATTTCTGCTCAAATAGTTTGCACTCAAACTTCCGCTTAAGCGTATAGGCTTGTGTGATCGTCGCGAGCTCTCGATTTATTTGTCACCTTAAATCGAATTAAATCAAACTTATTAAATTCGAACCTTAATCGGGTACAGTGTACTGCGCACATCACCTCGCATGTGATGCGATTGTCTCCATTTTCATAGCCCGTAAATAAATGGAATAAGATTTTTTTATTTTTCTCTTTATTTTTTTTTCTCCTCTTTTCTCCTCAAATTGATTTTTGGTTGACTTTTTGGTACTGATATGGAGCATTTGAGTGGAGGTTTGTGGTCAGTGTAATATTTAAGCCTAAATATGTGATGTATGGAGAATTTTGAGCGAGGTGTGGTTCGGCTGTTGTTTACATTCCGAAGCTGGGCTGTCAGATCCCTATAATCTTTCAGGGCGGCTGCATGGTTCAAAATTTCAACCATCATGACCTGTCAACCTTTTGATCGTGTACTCGACTAGGACTGATTAGGGTATGTGCCAGGGGTTTTCACCTAACGAAAGTTTGGGAAGGAGCTACGGAACCAAACGTTAACATAACGGCTTATGTAAAATTAACGGTGGTCTGTTGCCAACTGCCAACGTAGATATATTCCACGGTTTCATCTGTTAAGCCTTCACAAGTGTACCTCGAACTTTTGGTAGGCCTATTCTAAAGCCTTAATTCTCTCGTTGATGCCGTGTTTGTGTATTTATTTATTGTAGAGTGGCAAATAGGCTTCCCGCGAACAAAATTAGGCATATTTGTAGGCGTATACACCTATCACGGCCGAGCTTAGTGATGACACTACAATAACGTGAACCACGCGTTGTTTAGCCGATTGCCTGTGCGGCCCTAGAGTAAAATCGAAAATACTTTAGGCTAAATATATAAGACAAGGTGGCACTGCTTCAGGATGCTTCACTGATATCAAATTCAATTGGACCTGCGACAAATTTTTCTGTGTTTAATTTTAAATCAGTTTGAAGTAAAATTAAGACCAATCATTGCTAGCGCACTTTTTAGCGGAAACAGTATTAACACAACAACAACGGTTTCTTGTCATAACATTGTTGTCAACCTCGCGAAAGGCGCAGATTCGATTTGGTTTCTACAGACAACCGGTAATTGACCAATGCTGAACAAAATTATTTTATTCATTTATTTAGTGTTATACATAACGATATTTGAGCAGGGGTATGTACACATTTTGACGTTGGACATAAGTTGTAAACGCCGGCAACACTCTAATCATTCGTTGGTATAAGTTATCTATAAGTTATCGAAACCTTCTATATAAGTTACTATCACGATATGTATACGTCCAACTCTTTATAAATACGCTATGTATACGGCCAAAATTGAAAAAAAAAACATCGATAGTTCAGCGTTTGCCAGCGTTTTAGACAAATTTTGATACGTCGGCATACGTTAAGGCGTATAGAAACACATTATTTAATTTTGTGTGAAGATCTGTCTTGAAACTACCGCATTAATAAATTACTTACTCGAATTTTTTGAGGATTTAGGGTATCAAACCCAGACGCCATGCTATTACTGCTTTAAAGTTCAGTGCAGATTATTTAGACTGACAGTTGCCAAAGTCTTCGCCTATACTCCAACTATCAGTGAAAATAGTAGTAAACTTATTCCTGACAACCACCTCCCCCTTCACGTTAAACACTAATCATGAAAAAATGTATTAAAGCTTCTCATAGGAAAGTTCGTGGCAGAAACCAAATCTACAGAAAGTATTCTTTCTGACTTTGTTGAGAGCAGGTGGCACGCTTCTATGGGGAAAGGGTGTTCTTACTTTAACCGGGTCGAGGTCACATTGCCCAATTTGATAGAACCTATTGACTGGATCCTGATAAAACATCATAATTGAAGCAAAACGGTTTGTCGGAATGTGCTTTGATCCTGAAACTGGGATGTCTTAGAAGGTAAGCAAGCAGGATGAGTTTTACTACATGCAGATCGATGCCCTTTCAAAGATTTCGAGTACCTGGAGATGGAGTTCCGTTCAACGAGTTCGACTACCTGGAGATGGAGTTCCGTTCAACAAGTTCGACTACCTGGAGATGGAGTTCCGTTCAACGAAATCGACTACGTGGAGATGGAGTTCCGTGCAACGAGTTCGACTACCTGGAGATGGAGTTCCGTTCAACGAGTTCGACTACCTGGAGATTGAGTTCCGTTCCTGCTGTCAGCTTGTGATATCTGAGGAAAGTTTGGGTGTCCCAATAAGCTCTGCGCTTCGTGATTCTCTAACGTCACGGGTGTCATAATTACGACACTACTATGAATTAAATGCAACCGCTTTCAACACAAGTCAAACTATACGCACATTCGCACAGAATGTGCCTTTTGTCTCTTGTACTTAATATACTAAAGCCAAGAACAATGAATATAGTTCTGGAGTATAAATTTATACATTTGTTATAATATTTATCACACTTTTCGGCTGAAGTTATCCTTATACAAAGAATTACAATGTACTCCAATTCGTTCGAACTATATTTCATGTTGTTTGCTTAAAGGTTAATGTCTGATGTTTTCAACTGGAAACATGTCTCCCCCAAGACTATAGATCTGACGCTCTTCATATTTGACACTGTGTGTGATAGTTTGTTTGATTGGGGTTTTACGCCGTACTTAATGTTATTTCAATCATTTGACGGCGTGTCAGCCTAACCGTTGAAGGAAACCAAGAGAAAACACCACAACACAACACATCGGCTTCTTGATGTCCCTTCTCATAGAGCACAAGAGCACTGGAGACTCCAACCCAACCACGCGCAAAAATGACAATGACTACATGTTCCTGATATCATCTCATGATCTCTGAATGAGTTATGTTCATTGAAAATAACTCAGGTAGTACGACAGTGGGACCTCGCCGTTTCCTAGCCCGAGGAACTTACATAACGATTCCAGCTTAATCTTTGCCAACTGACACTCCTTTTCGACCACACCTATCGAACAGAGTGGTATTTCGTAAGTTCGCTCGAATAAGGAGAATTTGATCAGACCCTTTTCCTTCATTGAGGTCAAATGTTTCAAGTTTTCGTCATGCAATGCATGACCATGTTCAGAGGGCATTAGATACAAGTTTATCAGAGAACAAGTCGGTTTCAATTTAATGAAGTTGGGTTTGAATCCACAAGCTATGGCAAACGAGTGCAGGAGTATATCATTTTTGTAACATTGTTTGATAGAATCTCGAAGATCAAATCCACCAAGGCGAGCGTTTATCTCCAACAGTTTGGGCCCCGAGGTCGTCATCTTCATGTCAAGGTTGAAGGTACCACTTTTTAGGCCTATCCCGATGCAGCAAAGGTACACAGCAAATACGAGCTGAGTTTCTTTGTTTGCCGACAAACGAGTCGGGAAACAGCTTGTCGCTTTGGTAAAAGTTGGAAGGCGAGTCGGACCTTTATCACGAACAAAGCCAGCAATGAGACTTTGGTAAACAATCACAATGTCGATGCCAAGCTCTGGCCCATCGACATATTCCATAAGCAGCATTCTTCCACCAACAGAAACAATTGGGGCACTTTCTGTTTTTTTAACTTCTTGTTGGTATTCTTCAAAAAAATTGAAGCAATCGTGTGTGTCCGTCAGCAGTTTTGCGGCTCTCGAAGCACATCCATATTCTGGCTTCATTACAGCTGGCATCCGCATACAAAGTGTCGCAGGTAATATGTCCTCTGCCGCATTGATGCAATAAGTACACGATAGGAATTGTTTGATCAGACACCAAAAAGGCACATCAGAAGACATGGAGGATAATACTTGATAGGTTTTCGATTTTGTTTTTGCGGTGATAGCAGCTTCAACTCCACTGCTGGTCAGACAGAGCGCTTGGCAGATCATTGCAGCCAGAGCCACACAATCATCCCAGAAAGTAACGCAACCGTCTATCACGTGACATCCATTGTTTTGTACACGGGCTATGACGGACTTGCAATGCTCTCTATCCAGGTTGTGATCCGACATGTCAAAGTGAATGAATTTATCCACCATGCTGTTTGCGTAGTGGTTAGGATCCTCGTCTATCAAGCATATCTTAGAAAATAATAGAAAACTGTTTATTAGCTTATTCGCATCATGAATAGCGACAAACTGAGGATAATTTTACCAAAATGACGGAAATGCTTATTTTTACGGTGGAGGAAACCATCCAGGCTCCACCAAGCCAGAGCAAATGTTTTACTAATGCAAATGGTTTCCAGCGTACATGAATCGGTATTTGAACTGGCAACCACATTGGGAGTGGAGCATCAATTAAAAGGGCAAACCAGCGAATTTCCAGCGAAAGTTTTTTTACAACTATTTGAAAAGACAGGAGAGGGTGTAACATTTGGAACCGAGAAAGCATAGAAGTCAATTATTTAATTTTAAAACCGGAAGTGACGTTATTGTTCGCAGCTAGGAAGGTATGTGTCCTCGTCATGCCTGTCTACTCGTGGATGTGCCGGTTGATGACATAACGTTAACCCGAAAATGATCTATTGTTGCCAAAGACATCAACTAAACTACAAACGACATAGCACACTGTCTCTGTAGAGGCAAGGACACTTTTTTCTCTATATTTATAAAAAATACATATATCCTAATATATTTTTGTATAAATGTAGAGAAAGAAAATTTTGCTTGCCTCCAAGATTCGAAATCGGGTCTCTGGCTGGTAGGGCTAGCGCTCTAACCGGCTAATATAGGTGCTTATAACCAGTTATCAACTCGAACATATCTTCCCCATTCTTCTACCAACAAGTTATATCAAGTCTTAAAGAGCAGCCCTGTACCTAGCTGCAGAGACATATAGCCCTTCTTTGATAATGTGGAGACCCACCAGCTAGGGCATATCTATGTTATCTCTGTCTGTTGGATGCTAGAAGCATCCAGACCCATACATAATACAGCCTCAATTTGAAACGCTATCTCTTATTTTGGGTCGAGTAAATTCACTTTTGAAATCTCGTTAATAAATCGATGGAAGCAAAAAATGTTTGCCTCAAGTGGGCTATATATTAGCAAGTTTTTAGCTGTAGCTTTAAAGGATATCGCATTGGGTTTGAGACGTAAGCCACAATCGACTGATCGAACAGGAAAATATATAACAATAATTTTTAACAATAAAATATGTTTAGTTGATCCATTGAACAGCTTAATATAATAAAGAAACTCCGAAAAGATGCATTTTGGCGATCTCAATATTTCGACTTCAATTAAACATACAGTTATACTATTTTGTTGGATTGGTGTTTAAAACCGTACTCAAAGTTGCTTCATTTACTTGACGACGTACTTCCTACGTATTTGGTGAAAACTTCTTTAAAACCACCATGCATTTTCTCAAAATTCAGTCACTTCCGGTTTTTAAATTAAATAATAAACGGCTATGATTCCAAATGATTCTCTTGTCTTTCCAAGTACACTTGGAAAATAAGCCCCAGGATTCGTGGTCAAGTCAACTTAGTGTTACCAACTGATTTCTACACCGTAATTAAGGTTATTTCCTTCATATGACGGCTTGACAGCCCAATGGAACAATCCTCAACAACACTGGTAACAGACAAGGACTCCAGGGGACAAGGACATGACTCAATACAGGACGCCACAGCCAATCGGCTTCCTGATGCTCCTTAGCCCTGAGAACACCAGGGCACAGGAAGACCCACCAAGCTTGTTAACTAGAAGCGGTATCTTTGGAATATTTGTA
>JAVFBZ010051746.1:0-10218 GCA_032466195.1 Katharina tunicata
GTATCTAGATCGAAACGTCGCTTACCAATATATCCAGAAGTTGAAAATCCATCTCAGTCGTCATGTTTTTGTATTATGTTATAGTTTTAGCTGTTTACTCGTCGGACAATACGTTTATCAGCTTACATATTACTGATTCTAACAGCACGAGTTACTCGACTTTGGACCAGAATACGTAGCAAGTATAACATGCTGCATGACAAACTTTTATGTTATTTTACGTTTTTGGGGTTTTTCTTTTTCTGTTTACTGATGTATGTCACGCTTTTCAAACACGTATTTATTTAAGCTATTGCTTTTTTAGTTTTACTGTTTCTCTGTTTGATATATTTAGCATGATTTAAGGTTATATTTTAGCTGTTGTTTTCTCTCGGTTATTGTTGTTTTTCTGTGGTTATTGGCCCTCAGGCTTAGGTCAGTGTATCTCGAGCTTACATCATACTCATATTTCTTTCCAAAAGACAATGTAGAGATGTATTATAAACACACTTGATATGATTTACATTGTTTCGATGTTCGGTTCGCTGTCTGCTGTTTGCACTGTCAAATAAGTGAAATATCATCGAACACAGAGTTTAGCAAAAATTATATTTACAACATTATATGTCCATCGACTCAAGGCTAAATTTAGTCTACTGTTTTCTGGTGGTTGTTGTTTCTCTGTTTACTGATATACATGTATGCAGCATGATTCAATATTATGTTTAAACTGTTGTTTTCTGGTTGTTGGTTTTGTTTTTCTCTTTACTGGTATATGTAAAATGATTTAAGGTTATATTTAAGCTATTGTTTTCTGGTTGTTATTGTTGTTTTTTCTGTTTACTGGTATATGTAAAATGACTCAAGATTATATTTTAACTGTTAACTTTTTTTTTTCGCTTGAAAAGGGTGTTTTTCTGTTTAATACGATAAATAGACAGTTGTTTTTTGTTGTATTTGTGTTTACTGGTATATGTAACGTGATTCAAGATTATATTTCAACTGGGTTTTGTTTTCGCTTGAAAAGGCTGTTAATCTGTTTAGTATGATATTTAGGCTGTTGTGTTTTGGTTGTATTTCTGTTTACTGGTATATGTAGCATGATTCAAGATTATATTTTAACTGTTTGTTTTTTTCGCTTGAAAAGGCTGTTTTTTTTGTTTAGTATGTTATTTAGGCTGTTGTTTTTTTGGTTGTAGTTCTGTTTATTGTTATATGTAGCATGATTCAAGATAGTATTTAACCTGTGGCTGCTCTTTTTATTTTATTGTTTAAGATTATATTTAAGCTGTTGTCTTTCTTTTTAGGATTATATTTATGTTGTTGTCTTCCGGTTGTTATTGCTGTTTTACTGTTCAAGAGTATATTTAAGCTGTTGTTATTTTTGCTGATTCAATATTATGGTTAAACTGTGGTTTGATAGTGGTTATTGTTCTTTTGATATTTACTGATATAAGATGCATGATTAAAGATTGCTTTGTTTTGCACTAATATTATATCTGTCTACTTTTTTAAATCGCTGTTTAATCGATACCGTTGTCACAAAAGCTGGTCTGTTTCATGGAAGTGGTGAACTTAGATGATCTGTTCGATACAATTCGAGTACCATGCTATGATCTTCACTATCCGGTGTAAGCTGGTAGCGTTTTAAACAACATCTTGTCTTCCCGAGTAAATTTTCATAACATAATTAAGGTATAATCTAGAGTTATCCTTTGCATGCATTCTATTTGGTACATTTTGCCCCGGGTATTAAGCATGCAGTTCCCATGATAAGACTGGTAAATCTTATTTGCAGCCGAAAGTGCATTATTAAAAAAATCCACAATTACTCATACCCAAAGTCAAGAAAATGTCACCATTAACGCACGAAAAGGATTATTTTATATTTACCTGGATGCGCCATTTGATTGAAAGCCTGTTTAAGTTTGAATAACCAAGTATGTCGCTTAACCTGAAAGCAGATTCACAAATTGTGGATTAACTGACAATATTTTACTTTTTAATGTAAGACAAGAAAAATAGCCAGCGTCTCCTGGGCAATCACTGAATGGACTTATCGTTATATTAAAAATCCTTTACCGGGAGTGCGTGCATTTCTGTTAGTTAACACGAGAAGTATATTAACCCTAAGTATGAAACGAGCCAGTAACACACATCAACGACAATGAGCTTCATCAGAGGCGTTATACGTGCCATGTGACGTAGATTGCGCAGCATCTGATTTTAGTCGTTTCGCGCAGTTCCCAATTCTCCAAATTGACTGACGAATAATTGGTAAAATCTAATTAGCAAACGACAAACGGATTGCATCCTTACTTTGTGTATTAGAAATTACCTATGACTTCCCATCCAATTCAATTCGTTTGAGTAGTTTTCCGTTTTTGTTAGAGATTCAACGCTGTTGATGTGTGTTAATGGCTCGTTTTATCATTCGGGTTAATAGACGTCTGTTAACACTTATTGAAAAGAGAACACAAAAGAGTGCACAATATGGAAGTAAAGAGCAGCTGGATATCTTCCAATGACTTGCGCCCTGTGGGCGTGATTGGCGATTTAGTAACTAACGTCTGAAAAGTAGTCAGTAAACACGAAACACTAAGAGTTAAATGACAATCCACTTAATCATCAGAGGGGAATTTTAGCGGTCTCCTCGTTGCTTTCTTCTTGTTTAGACAACATACAGCTGGACACCTAATGAAAACAAAGTTCGAATACAAAAGTTATTTTGATGAGGCTCATGTGCATAGTTAGATTATGCAAAATGTGCTGACAGTATGATAAGTTTGACATAACCTGCTATGTTAACCTGCTATGCTAATATTTCGTCCTTCCAATTCCAATCAGTCTTGTTACAGTTTTCAAGAAACCGAGTTTGACATACATGTATCTACGCGTTAAGAACGCCTTGGCAGAAAATCTGGTGTGCAGCTAAACCATATCAGACAGTAAACTAGCATGTGGTAAAAATTCAATACACTCCAAGAGCTAGTTTCTACTCCAAAAGCACGTGGGCAACGTCTCAGATATAAAGCTCAGTTACAAAGATATAGCCTAGTTTCCCATTCCGAATAAAAGTGTATTTTTTAATCTAATGTTTAAATATCAAACTTAGCAGCAAATAGGGCTAAAGTACAATGAACGCAAGACTGGTGTCAGTTAAATATCCTGTCCTATATCAGAACTGTATACGCAGATGGATTACAGCTCAAATAATCTCAACCACATCGCTATATTTTTAAGGCATCCAACGTTTTGACACTGACTTGGCATTGTTTATTCCGTGTTGGATAATGTGACACAAGTCAAATTTAGCAAGATACATCTAGCCATTAAAGCAATGTGTTCTGAATGAGAACTATTAACTTAAATTCAATCCATAAACATACAAAACATATGGTGGTATTGCATATATACTGGTAATTGCTGACTATAAAATTCATCCTATAAGAATGGTGGTAATTAGTCTGTGGGCGGCTCGGGACACAGTTATTCGTGGGAGGCCCTGTCAGGGCACCGATTCAAATAGAAACACACAGCCGAATGTTAAGCTAAAGCCTTAATTTCCAACCAAAATATGATGAGCTATTCTAATGTTTGTTGTTGTAACATGATGGCTATTGTCAATTCTGCTATTTTACAATGTATAGGTCGATAGTATTTTCCTTTTTTTAGGGGGGGGGGGGGATACTGATTCTTCTAGTTTAGAAAATGTGCAGACTGAGACCTTGCTGGAATCGAACCAATGGCCCTCAGACAGTAAATGTCGGTCACCTAAACCTCTCGGCTATCCGACCTTCCAGCTGAGTGTGCGGCAATCCCGTGGAGTCGTAGCGTTATTTCAGTTGACTTGTGAGTATAGATTATAACTTACATCCTATTGTGTAACAAAGTAATATTCGAGCATTGGTAAGGCTGGAATTGAGTTTCTTTTCGTATTTGTTTCTCATTGGAAGCTGCAATTGATCGGAGTAATAAGTACCCCCATGGCGATAGAAATAGGCGATTTCTTTCAAGCAGTTTTTTGTATTGTCTAATTTAAGGTCATTCGCCTCGACCTATCATCAGTGAATTCGACAGCGATTTGTATCGCCTGACTTTAGCTTACACGCGTTGCGATTCGGTGTCCTATTACCCATACAAATTACATGTAGATGTGCGGATGCCAAAAAAGTGTTAACATATTTTTTACAAATGTGATGTTAATTAAAAGATTAACTAACCACAAACACGTTAATTGGTCTGATGAATGTGGTCATCTGTCTAATTGAAACAGATTGATTATTTGATAAATCTAAAAAGCTTTGCAGATCACTGCAAAATATAATGATTTAATTAGAAAATCATTCAAATACATTAATCATACCCCGCAATTGTGAAAAATGTATCTAAATTCAAACATTATACTTTTATTCCTAGTTCGCTTCCTTGCCTTAAGTAATACAAACTTTCATAACAAATGACATTTGATACTAGCGCAAAAACACATATAACTCAAATCGCTGTCGCAGGTATGAACACACGGAACGAATTTCCCAGCTATTGGTAAGATCTGGACGATCTAGAGAAAAACGTAGCTCGTGTCTCCCGTGCCAATCTGCTTAACAGTGAATTTGTCTATACATAGTCTCACACATACATGTAGTCTTTGCTTGGTAAATAGGAAAATCAACGTGAAAACGTCAAAGATGTCCCCCTTAACTTAAAGTTGTTTGTTCTACTTCTTTCTATTCCTTGCAATTAGTAGCTCATGATTGGCCCCGAGATTTCTGTAGTTTCTTCATCCTTCTAATGCTATGTGTCTAGAAACTAGATTTGAAGAGAAAAATTAGAGCCCTTCGTTAATACGAGTAATACACAATTAGAAGATTCAATCCGGAAAATAATCAATCACCATTATCCCCCTAATTATGGCATACTGTGGCAGCGACAAACTAGGCTGTTTAGACGGCTGTTTAACAACAGTGACCTACTTCTATGCACGAACTTCTCCGCCAGAGTTATCTGAGGTCGCTGTCCTTTCACACCTCATAAAAGCACAGCTTCTTACGACGAACGTCGAGGTAAATAAATCTAAACGTACTTTTTTGACGAATTCCTATCTTTACCATTGATAATATCGCGTAATCAATACATAACAATTGTCAGTTGTTAGTGTCAAGCGTTGGACACGCCGTTTATAAATCCGGTCACACACATCATTAATCGGAATAAGTATCAGTCCCGGACATTGTATGTGTATTAAAGATATTTAAAAAAATAAATATTATTAACTGAGATGAAACAATACGAAATAAAATCAGTAGAGTTACGTGAGATCTTTCTGTCCAGAAAGAGTTGAGTCCAGCTGCCTAATCAATTATAATTACACGTTCTTAAACTTCTTATACATGTCCTTACATTTGCAATTGCTGAATGTTTTTCTATATCCTCAGTGAGACCAGTGTTGGAAAAACAGAAGTAGTACGGTATTGGTTTTAATGGTCAGGAGATCAGAGAAGATGGTTTTTAATAAACCCTTTGAGAACAGCCTTAGACTGGGGGTTAACCTCATGGCACAAACTGGCGCCACAGACTTGACTGCATTGAAAACCTGGTTGAAATATATTTACCGAGAAAAACCCGATTGAAATGCACCGCTTCCGTTACCTCGTATCAGAAACCGTATAGTGTCCTAGAGTACGATTATGCTACTTCCCCATCCGGTAGCAGTTAAGATGATATAGGAGAGGACATAGGCGGGACTATTTGTTTCTAATACCAATAACGGATATTGATGATTTAGTGGTTTCGTACTCTGTATGTTGTAGAATCAAAGCATGCCAAATAAAAAACAATTAGTTATATTTCTAGAAAATGGACATTCGAGTCTTAAGCTTTGCATAAAACAGACACAGCACACAAATTTGGAAGAGGGGGAGGGGTGGCAAATATAAATCACACGTTTACTAGATGTGATTAAATGCGATTAAAACAATTGACCACGTGTATGGAACGATTTGCTTTCTTAAAATGACTTAGAAGAACACAAATACTGACTACTATGCAACCGCACAAATTAGTCTTTAGGGGACCCACTGCGTAAAAATAAACAAGTTTTGATGCTGACGCCTACCTTTACGGACTTGGACGAGAAGAAATTAAAAAAAACTATAGCAGACTATGAAGTTTATCAAACACGATACCCAAACACGCCACGGTTCCCGAAAATAAATAAAACACGACAGAGTAAAAAAACAAGAAGTAAAAAAATGTTTTGATTTCCTGTGATTCAATTGAAAGTGAAAGTTAATTTCGGTGCACTATCGGATTTCTTTGGTCTAGCTACAAACCTGTCAAGTTGAATCTTAACTTGTGCTTAAACGACTGAAAGCCTTTGTGGCGATACCATAGGTTCCACAAATGTGATTGTCAAGACTTCATCCTGATGCATGTGTTCTCAAAGACTGGAATATAGCATGAAATTAACATATGCCTGAGTTGTCTATCACCACCAGGGGAAATCATTTGTTTTGTTATTAGTTAAAATACAATAGCACGATGGACCTTTGGAACAGGAAGCCAACATCGTAGTTCTTTAAATTTCACATTCATTTTGTATTTATTCATGTCGTACATACAAGCCTATTCTCAGATAAAATGAACATAACTTTTTTAATAAACATAAACATAAATATGTTTTTTTGTCAATGATAGTACCCCATAGAGCTTTTTCACAGAAGGGGTGGCGCTGCGAAATTACACGAGGCTATATGCTCTTCAGACTTCACGCATTGTGACGTGGCACCCAACTCACGACGTCACCGTAATGTACCGTTATTGCTTGTGAATCATCGAGGAAGAAAACCTTTGTAGCACTGCATGTGACACGTCATCTCTCACGTCAAACGAGCAGATCGCCTCACTTTGATTTCAACATGGCGCTTCCGTGAAATTGGTATATTGCATACAATATGATATCGATATAATATACTTGATATTTCAAGTACTCAAACCCGTTAAAGGCTGTTTCTGTAAGCTCCCTTTCACTTTATGTTAAAACCGTTGTGTATATGAACCACTGACGTCACTACCAATATTTAAAATAGCGTGTTTGCTCCGTGACTGACTTCGGTGACAATAAAACACGTGGAAAATGATGAAATCTGGTCGAAAATCGGTTGTCCTCGTTTCTCGTTTACCTATTGGGGGCTCAAATGAAAGGCCTTTTTTTAACCATTAAGTACCATCTAGCTTTTCAACGCAGACTGAACTTTGTGATAAATACGCGCCATCTTAATTAGTACATCCTTCAGCTTTGTGTGCTACTTTCACGAGGATGTGTCAATTTGCTATCAGATCTGGATCAGGCTTTGATGTACCGACGTTACTCTAAATCAACAGTTATAAGCCCCGCCCCGTACAATATTCAAATCGCTGACTCGTTACATATAAGGTTATTTACCACAGCGGGATCGAAGGCTTTGTTGACACATTAATTATGAGTGGAACAGGCCAGCCCTTTTAACGTTAAATATGAATTATGGCTGGACTATCTGACTGGCACTTTTTTAAATTACAACATAACTGTTTTAATTTGTGACGAAACTTTAAAAAAGGGGCAATCAGCATATGTTGAAAAACAGTAATTGTGTGTGCGTATTAAAGCGGCCCTATATAGCTGTAATTCGCCCGACGACGACCGCATAATTTACGGCAATTTATTCTCTATGACCAAGCCAGTAATATACACTGGTGAAGGTTTCAATCAAATAATGAAAGGCTTTTACCAAATAATGTGGTTGATACATTTATCTCTGTGGACAAATTACATGAAAGGTAAATGGTTGACTAGAAACTAATTAAATTATTAACTCGTATGTCTGATTAACCCCAGACCTAGATTATTTTATTTTTTGAATAAATATTTAGATACATTAAGCGGTAGATTGGAAAGGGAGATCACCCACACCCAAGTCTGTCCATGAAACAGATTACCTGAGGACAAATTCATGACTAGGGAAATCTGGTTTTGGACGAGTTGAAAAGTAAGAGTAAGACTTAATGTGTCATTTCACTAAAGCAAAAACATTTAACATTATGTCGATTAATACCAAACTGCACAAGGCAATTACGTTGGGATTTTCAGTATTTTTTTCGTTGATTTTTTAATAAATATAACATTGTTCATCACCATACATCATCATTATCCTGTACTGTAAGTTATAATGTACAGTATTATATTGATCTATGTCTATGTTTTCTTCTTTTAGAGCTACTGGAGTACATGGTTAACCATATATGGATGGACTTATAGGTATTTATGCCTACCAACAACTCAGTAAATTAGCTGCTCACATTTACCGACTTAACTGTCAACGAATTATACAGATTCCAACGTAACAGATTAAATTAAGGAATACTTTAAAAAACTGAGGAAAATTCAGCAGTGTGATGTAATGTCCACTACTCTGGATAGTATTTAATCTGAAAGAAATCTTGTTCATGGAGAAAAAGAACTTGAAGAGAACAAAAGTGTTTCTCCCATTTCAAATAGAATAAATGTATTTACAGAAAAAGCTGACTTTTAGTGTATTATATATAAAAATGTTTATCTAATACTACATATAGATCACAACTATACACAAACCATTTCAACTCTAATAATGTGTCGGTCAAAAAAAACCTATGCAAAATATTAATGTTACGTGACAATACAAAATGAAAGTAAAACAGTTATTTTCGTGAAAAGCCTTGACCAAATATGTTAACTTTTAAATTAAATTAAGAACACTTAGAAAAAGATATGTTAATTGTCGAAAAATGAATATAATCAAAGAAAAGAAACAATACTTCGTGAGATAACATATGATTACATTGATTGTTCATCGATCAAATACTACTATAACCAGGTAGAGTGTGTAACAGATTAAATCGTGATTGGTTAGTTAAGACTTCATCTCAATTGAGGCTGGGGTTATATTTTGTCATTTGTGGATTAACAAACATCTATGTGCATAGCTCCCAGCTCCTCTGTCTACTTTAATTGTTACACATACTCTTTGTTTGATAGAAAATCTAGTTGTTTATTGAAAAGAGCAGAGTGAAATAATTTATGACTTAGAATATTATTAAATGTGTATGTCATCTAACATCAGTGCACCAAAGGTATTTCTTCTAAACTTTTTGGTAGAAACAATTTCTTCAAGAAAGAAAAAAAGTGAATTAAAAACAATACATAACAAGACGTGGGTGAGATTCACTTAATACTATTGGCAGTACACTTCTCAGTGTATGAGGTATCATAAAGAATGTAAGTTAAATTTAGATTAATTCAGAGTCGTTGTTAACTATATGTGTATATGGAAAATTACCAATCTTGTGTTATGCTGTGTTTTACTCTTGCTGATGGGGAGAAAGGGATGAAAGGTTTTCCCTTGGTTACCCCAAATCATTCAAGTGTTGGTCTAAAGACGAATTTTTCAACAGATTTTGTCAGTTCAGCTATGAAATGAAGTTTGTATAAGTGATAATACGCGACATTAAGTTATTTCTTTAGGCAAAGACAATGCAAGTGCTGTCTATCGTGAACATTTTAAAGGACCGAGCACCCTAAACACATTACAATACAGGCCTGAGTGGCTGTATTTCAATATTTAGCATTGCGAGTGATTCATGTATGTAAGATTTGATTGAATGAGTGAGAATGACATCACAGCATTTGGACAGTGTCTCCTTCTTGTATATAGCCTTAAGGTTTAATCAATTAAAAAAAAATGCTCTTCCATGATCAACTGAGAGAATAGTCAAAAGTGTCAACTTTTAATATAATTGTCAAGCTCAAGTAAGCCCATTATTCACAATTTCGTACAGGTTCTAATAAAATAAATTAAGTTGAAATCCATAAAAATATTTACTATTCATAATCATGAATTGATTCGAGTCCCTGGTCTCACGAAAATGAGCTACAGAGACCTGTAACCCTTCTTTGATAATTCGGAGACAGATTGGCTACAGAGTTTTACTATACCTTTTCCAGTAGCTCAAAAAATTCTCGCAAAACATCGCATCATGTAAGACGGCTATGCTAGTAAATGGGGATAACGCAATTTTTTATTAATATACACAAAGAAAAAAGTTAAGCACCCCTATATTTTTCACAATGACTTGTCTTACAAGGTTTGTGTTGAAAGCCTGATAACATAACCTCGGAAAAACAAATGTGGTTTGGAAGAATACATATTGGACAAAAAGAAAACT
>JAVFBZ010051779.1:0-10217 GCA_032466195.1 Katharina tunicata
CCCCCCCCCCCCCCCCCCCCCCCCCCCCCCCCCCCCCCCCCCCCCCCCCCCCCCCCCCCCCCCCCCCCCCCCCAGATGAATCCGGAATAGCAAGAGGCTCAACTACAACCGATGGTGACTGTGTCTACCAAGTTTCACATAGATATGCCTTATAGTTTTCAAGTTCTGCTCCGGAAACGGATTGGAGCCATCCGAACGGACGCCGAGCAGACGGGCGCTGGCCATATCATAATAAATCCGTAATAGCAAAAGGCACAACTACAGTTGAAGGTAAATATGTTCACCAACTTTCATAAATATAGGCCTTTTAGTTTTTGAGTTCTGCCCAGGAAACAAAATTCACTTCTGATTATGATTAAGTCCAACTGTGTAGCCATAGAATCCATAATAGCAAAAGGCACAACTACAACCGATGGTGAATGTGTCTATCAAGTTTAACAAAGGTAGGCCTTATAGTTTTCGAGTTCTGCCCCAGAAACGGATTGGAGCCATTCGGACATGCCCCGGACAGACGGACGCTGGTCATACCATAATACGACCGATTTTCATCGGGCGTATTAAAAAGTAAATAAAACCCAATTGGGAAAAAAAACAAAGAAGAAAAACCCGTTAAAATGCCTCAAGATCTATTCAACGTAACATCAGATGTATATCTCAACAAAGGTGAACTTCTGATGAACTTGGTGACAAGTCAGTCGCTTCCATATCAACTGGACAAAGAACGCAACCTAAGAGGGATACCGAACTTTTAGATCTTTTTTTGCTATGGCATACCATTCATTTATAAAGCATCCATATTAACAAGTTTTTATATGGTCAGATTTTCAGGTGACGTATAAACTATATTCACACAATTTATTGATGATCACACGCATTATAAGCATTTACATATAAATACACATGTACAAAAGTTTAGACTAGATGAGAGATTTGGTGATATGTTAACACACCAGTGATGTTCAAATACCATAATGTAATCTTAAAGGACTGGGAGTGTGATCCAATCAACTATTGTAGCATTTTTGCCTGCATCAAACCCATGTATGAGTATTGATATCAAATGTTAAATGAGATTGAACTTAAACACTGTACTCGGACAATCGAAAACGACAAAAAGTATGTAATGTTCTGAGGTGTAGCGATATTTTAAGTCAATAGGCACTGGTTTCTTGCGGATGAGAGCCCCCTTGTGCTCTTTGAGCCAAGGGGCGTCAGGAACCCGATTCGTTGTGGTGTCCTGTCTTTCGGTCTGTATGTGTATTGTGACTTCCACTATGTTACCAATTTCGGTTTTGTTGTTTTCTTTCACCGATTGGCCTAGCATGCCGTTATATAAGTGTAATAACTTTAACTATGGTGTAAAAGCCCAATTAAACAAACGAGCGCTGATTATTTGGAACATCCTAGTGTTTACGTGAAATGGTTTCAATAAATTCGTTTAAGTAATACTTCTTCCTTACTGATAAATCTACTCATTGGTATCAGTTCTTGCGAACAGGTTCGTCCTCGAATGGCCATCTTTCTGCATCAATTACCTAAAAAATCATAGACATATCAAAGCGTCTGGAGCAAAACTAGTTGCTGTGTGATTCCACTACGCCTTGGTTACCTCATAATATCTTTACGAATGAAAAAAGTTTAACCAATCAGGAAAGGTTTCATAACATGCTCATGTTATGTTCTGAGAAAAACTGAACCACTGTCTCATGTCCCTGGTCAATCGTTACAAACAACCTTTCATTTAAGGATGCCATAATCAAAGACTTACATTTAATACGTTTATGCACAAGGTTCATTAAGAAATGTATGTGTTTAACCCACATCGCAATTACTAAATGAATAGTTAATATCAATCAATATATAAGGGGAGAGAACTGTGTATTGTGTGCCTGTTATGTTGTTCAAGGGGAACAACTGCCCAGGAAAACAAACCACTCCATTTTCTGTTAAGTGTAAGGCAAAGACCACAATTAATTCAGCTTCAGAATGCCAACAACAGCCGAATAACACCTCTGTCAACAGTATTCACACACCAAAGTTCACCTATTTATGAATTTATTAATATTGACTACAAACCTCGACTCCCGTGCTCCATATCGATACTAAAATGTCGTTAAAAATAGGAGAACAAAAAACTATTTTAATTTTGTAATGGTGGTTCTATTCCTCTTGCTTCAAAAACTCTTCAACGCAACATCAGATGTACTTCACAACAACTTGCTGAAAGCAGATTTCAGATAAACAAAATGAACCAGAATTCAATCTCATATCAAGCTCAATGGGCGTAGAACGCACAGTAAACTGAGAGCAGATCTTTGAGACCGTTTTGCTCTATGATATACAACTGTGTTGTGTTGTTACTTTTTTTTTGGTTGAAATAAGTCCCCATTGTCTTTAAATCCTAAAGATTCTGGTTTCATGAACGAATTCGTTATTCTTTTCCCATCTTAAATAACCTACTTCAGTTGGCAGTTTATTTTATAATATTTGATTGTATGTGCTCGTTTCCACTCGAGTTTGCTGTAAAGCGATTAATAATAATTTTGGATGTACATGTTTGTGCCTTTATGGCTGCACAATTCATAGGGATGTGCACGATTAGCAAACTTTATGCGACGGCTTCTCATTTGAAATGGCCAGGATTTCAGTCACACGCGTTGTGTATACGTTACCTCATCTAACTACAGATACTAAGAGTACATGAGAGATTTGGTCAGTTGTGATGATCACCGATTTTGTTGAGTAAGTAAATTTGCGACTATTCTGTTCTTTTGCAAATATTGTCCGGGTAAAGGTAAACTTTAAACTTAAACCTTAAAGTCTTAGCTTTTGCATACCTATTGGAAATTATGAGCCAAGAATAACTTTTAATGTAAGATGAAGTCAAGGCGTTTAGATTAAATGTAAGGTTCGTGAAATAGTTTGATATCTAGTTTTCATATTTAAAGATAAATCAGTAGATCTAAATACTCGCCTTTGCAAAATGCTTTGTGGGGTCAATGTACAATGCTATAGTTACTTCTGCGGGGTATGGATTCAATCCAATATCTTTTGTTTGTAAATAGTTGTCAAATATGTGAGTGGAATCGAATCTTTCCCTTATTTTGGTAAAGTGGTGAACTGGTTAAACGGTTCCGATATTATACTACACGCCGGCATATCACACAGCACCCGACAAGAAGGTCTCTGTGGCAGACCGCACATTTCTAGAGTTTTCGAATCTAGTTCACAGATTGCCTCGAAGTCTGCAAGTTCAAATCATCGCATGGATTGTATGTGGGTTGGTCTGCCAGCTAAGGTCGTGGGATCTACTAAGTTTTCCTACCACAACAAAGCTGACCGACGATCTGTAATTGGGACTTACAGTCATCTTCGTCCAACGTCGGAAAATAAATAATAAACAAGGTTTCATATTATACTGTTGGTCATTTATTTATCCTGAATACACATACCAAGAAGAGTTGTAAGTAAGCGGTTATTCGTAATTCAGTAAAATGGGATTGTGAACATGTTGTCTACTTGAAATATTTATGATTTCTTATGCAATACCTGAATGATAAAAACAGTTTTAATCATACATTTACCATAGGTTGCTAATTGGCTATCTGGAGATATCAGAGATCTTTTTTCCTGTCAGCCATGGAACCCCTTAAACCCATAGACGATTGGATGGACGATAACACTGGATACAATAAAACAGAAAAGGAAGAGCCCAGGATGAAATCAAAAAAGATGTGTTTCATGAAATTCCTCAAATCAAATCTCTTGGTGTCGTTAATGTTGGTAGGAGTGTTGATAGGGGTCATCATTTGAATGGGACTTAACTCCATGGACCAGCGTCCGACAAAAATACAGCTGGTTTTTGTTTAGGTTTCCCGGAGATTTATTCATTCAAATGATGAAGATGCTGCTTATTCTCATAGCTGTTTCAAGCTTACTCTGTTCTACGGCTGAGATTGACATTCGCTCCTCGGGACAGATCGGCTTGATGGCTTTGGGATACTATGTGGTTACCTTGGTGTTTGCCTCAGTTCTCGGGATAACTCTGGCAGTTACTATTCGCCCAGGGGAGAGAACTAGTGACAACAGTAAAGGAGTTTAGCGTGTCTTCACACAGCCCCAATCGCCAGGTTTGGCCTTCATGAATATGTTTAGGTATGCCTTCAACGTAGGTACATCGCCACTTTGCCTCCTCATTATCGTTTGCTGAATGTTATTTTATCTTCTACAATACGGTCTCAAACTTCGACTTGTAATGAACGTTATCACATTGACTTACAAAGCAGTTTTAAGTTTATTTAAAAAGGACCGCTTTCACAACTCGAGATAAATGTCACAAGAAGAAACAGTCTTGCCTTTAAAACGTGATTCGTAATAATTGTATATGTTTGTGTTATAGAAACATGATACCTGACAATTTGATAGAGGTGTGCTTTTCTTTGGTAAGTGTTTGTCCTCTTATTCGAAACATACAACAATCATTAGATTGTTATTTTCTCCTTAACTATAAACTGGTTCTAATGTGTTTTTGAAGAATATATTTTTCTTAGATTTATATATTTTGTAGTTCACAATACACTGTAAAAAATGTTATATATCGGAGCCAAGAGAATTCCGTATAAAGGATGGAATGTAGAATCAGTCAAAATAAGATAAGGAAGTGAAATTCTGGTAGTATACAGTTGATATAAATATAAAAAAAACTTGATATAATTGATGATGCGCATATAAATGTTGTTTTATGTTCAATTGCAGAATCCATTGCGGAAAACATGACAAATAACAAAGGTTAGACACGATCATTGAAGAAATACAAAATATTCTAAATGATGAACTCAGTAAGACTAATTATGAAATTCGACTTTCAATGTATTCATTTTACCGCCTATTTACAACCGTTTTAGCTTATGGAGAATTGTGTTCTTAAAAGCTGAGCTGTTTGCAAGAATTGCAATAAAAACCCAAATGCAGAACTTTTTGAGAAATTGAAATAGACTACTGCTTTGCAAGGTTTCCGAATATCGCTTGTAGTCTGCAAAGCATTACACAGCGAAAGCCGCGTTGAATTATCCGAAAATGTGATGCGCCAAATCTCCACCTTATTGCACACAAAAACTTCTAAAATTACCATTTCCAAGATCCAGAAAGTACATTTAAAGTTTCTGGCCTATTAAAAGCAACTATTTGGAAGATAAAATATTTACTCAAAAATTGAGAATGTATATGCAGTAATATATTCCTTTAATATATTGAAACAGTGAGATCGGAGCCTTCTTTGGTTGTTGAGAAAACCAGCGGAACCAACATGATAGGTCTGGTTGTCAGCTCCATCGTTTTTGGTTACGTCACTTCCGCTGTAGGACCGGAAGCTAAGTCTTAGCTGGATTTCTTCAGAGCGTTGCGCACAGTAGCATTTCGAGTGGTGGGGATTTTATCTGGTAAATGTTAAAGCCCTTTGCATTCTTACATATAGAACGCGAAATATCCACCTTCATCGAGTAAAGAATTTGAAAAGTTTATAGTGTGTGCCATAAGACTTAATCCAAATGAAGTACAGCGTCCCTCAGTGGCTTATGTCTCGTTTTAATGTGGCAGTGTATCAACCATCGACTGAAACACACATACACATACAATAAAGACATAGCTTGTATCAATAACCACAGCAAGGCGAGTAGGTTGAAAACAGTCACATATGACAGTGGAAGTCCTTTCTCGTACCTTATCAAAACAATCTGGTCGTGAGCACATCAAAGGAAGTAAACATTTATTGCTTTGTCTTGGTATATTGTCCGCACAGGACTTTGCTAACACTGGATTACATTTGACATATTTTATACTAGCGTTATTTGACAGTAAATACATGAAATAATTGTAAGTATGCAATTTATGAAACGATATCCAAAATCTCCAATCATATGATTCACTTGCAGGTTTTCTCCAGTAGGAGAATCCAGCAAAGACGTTTCAGGATCTGTGAATATTCTCTATAACAGTAATCACCGGATTGATGGTCCACGGATTTATTGTTCTATCTCTCATTTATTTCATTTCCAAGCGCAAAAACCCTTACAGACTTGTATTTGGTATGCTTCCAGCGATGGTCTTCGCCTTTGGATCCGAGTCCAGGTATTTGTACCAACCAGGGAAAGTATCGCTTGCGAGTTTGTTTGATATAAGATTTCTATCTACTTGAGATAACTTCACTGATGTGACAACATGTTACATTCTGGGAACAGTTAGAAAATGTTAATGAAGCCAAACGATAAGATTATATGATGTTGGTCAAACATGTATCGATACATGAATTCGCTTTGTTTGGTCAACAGCAAAGCCACGTTACCCCTAACGATAAAATGTCTCGAAGAGCGATATGGGGTGGACCCAAGAGTGACCAAACTGATCGCCTTTTTAGGATTTACAGTGAACATTGACGGAGGCTGTATGTACTATTCTCTAATATCAATATGTATAGTTCAGCTGAACAACATCCCACTCAACGTGGAAGAATATGTGACTGTCAGGTAAGTTTGAACATGGCAAAATGAAACATAGAATTTTCAGCCAAATTTAATTTCAAACAATTGCGAGGACTATTTCGACGCATATACAGTTCGTTTAGAAATTGAGATTTGTAACAGTCTAATAATGTACTATCTTTCATAGAAACAACATTAAATATCAGCAAGGATAATTATAGTAATAATTCGAAAGTACTGACATTGTTATGTAATGAAAATGAAAATCCTTGTCAAATCAGTATTGTATAATGGTTTTGATTGTTGTAGTAGATTGGCCATTTCCATCTTTATTGGAGGGGCTGACATTCCTTGTGCAGGGATAATAAATACAGTAATGATAGTGACATCAATGGGTTTGCCTACCGATGACATCAGTACCATACTTGCTGCTGGTTGATTCCTGTAAGTGTTTTGTGAAATAACATACAAAACAACATGCGTAGAGCAGCTTACCCTCCGTTATACACTACTCCAGTAATATGAGCAATATACAATGTGACTTTTATTATTTGGCATTTTTTGTATTAATTTATCCTGTACATATTTACCTTATCGGGCGCAGTTTTCATGATCTAGCTCACCATGCATGTTTCAGCACTTGATGAGCGCATGCATTCACCACTTGTGGCGGATTCATTCGATGCTCAGACATTGCACGAGCAGCTAAGAAGAAACATGACACGTATCCACGACTGTTATGCCGATAAAATGGCGCTGTTTATGCCCATTAATTTTCCAGACATGTTCAATGCATGTAATCGAGCTTATTTTTCAAATTCAAGTTCAGTATTGAATCCATGCTAAATTATTCTTAGGCGTGTCGACCAACTAACAATCTGATAAATAATACATCTTACTCAAGATCTTTTCACACAGACTTGTTTCTGGTTTGCCGTTAAGTTCATAGGAAAGTATAGCAAGAAAAATGTGGCGATGTTCTAATTTAAAAGATGTACGAAAATTGCATTATAGGGGTAATATTTAAATTTCAGAGCCCGGTTTAGAACCGTTATCAACATTCTTGGCGATGGATATGGTGCAGGCATTATTAACATTTCTCAAGGCGTGAACTGGAGAAGATGTCAATCATTTTGGACACGCCCACCAAACCGATGAGATGAATCCTGAATCGCTATGAAGGAAAAAAACACTAAAAGTTTTTAAACGCTGAATCGTATGATTTATGAGTAGTTTAAGCTTGCACGAGTTTCACAACTAGACGGTTTGGGAAAGTGACCTCTTTTGTTTTCATATAGTGGATATTTCAAATTCCTTGCGCTTCTGCCATTTACTGGATAATGGCATAAGTTTATTCCAAAAGCTTGGATTTTTTGTAATTATGTTTTAGGTATTTACTGTCGTGTGTTTTATTTTAGGCTTAGTAAAACCTCTACATATCAGTATCTAAAATTTACTATGCAGCTAAGGACAATGCACAATACCCCATTGCTTGCTATTTACAGGTTAGCAGGCTCAATAAGATTAGTTTATTCTTTTCGTTTGAAGCAGATATATTTACCGAAAAAGCTTATTTCGGGCTAAGGCCCTGTCAAGGATCTCTTCCGATGGAGAGCTTGTGACAGAGAAACAGAGACGAGATACAAAGCCAGGTTACAAGCTCCTGTTGCAGACACCGCTTAGGGGTTCAGCCATTGAAGCAGAGAGACTGTCATTCCTGCAAAGGCCTACTCGACGCAACAGTGCCAACTATAGGCGTAGGCCCATTGCAACTCGTGACCGACGGATACCATAAAGATATCCACCACTTTCGTGATATTTTGTTTTATAACAATCGTACTTTCAAAGGTGTGACTGATAGCATATGGTCTCTATGATGATAAATCTAGGCAAAGTTCTCCGACAAGCGGTAACAACGTTCTGATTGGAAGAGTTCAAATAGAATGACTGCTGGGTGGTTTGAGTAAGTGACCAAAATAAATTTAAATGGATAGACGAGGATACAGTACCCGTTGTTGAGTTTTCAATATTTTATATATAAGTTGAAAGTTGGATAAGACAACTTCATGAAAAATTACCAATATACCTTTTTCTAACGTAATCTCCTTTTATATCACTTTTAATGCTTGTCATAGCATGACGTAATTGTATGATACAAACAGATGGAATTTGTTTCAGTTGGACGTTATACGACAGCTGCATGATACAAAACTGTACGTTTTCTTCCTTTGAAATAAACGCTCATCTCAACCCAAAACTTGATTTTCTTGTCGTCTGCTTCTTCTGAAACCAAAGTATTCAAACACACCATTATCCCCGTTGGTACTTGACACTATAGGATGTTTACCGGTACCTTAAATATTCAGGATCACCTTGTTACAGCGGCAATTTAGAAGCTCTGCACATAACAAAGAGATGCCTAAGATGAATCTGATATTCTTGTTGAGATGCCGAAATCTCAACTTGATTCAAGATGAGAAAAAAGACACATTCATCTACTGTAAAACATTTTGTAAGTCTTGAGACCAAAAGATAGCAGGTTATAGATTATGCACAGATGCTGAAAAGGAGTTATATCGTGTTTAATGGACACAGTTTTACTCAAACATGTTGTGAATTCAGATAGACTGTAAAAAAGACAATGTTAAAGCTCTTGAATTAATTTAAAGAACATTGTGAAAAAGTCAGTATGTTAATTTTTCTTCATGATATAAATGACCACACAGCATATAACATAACGAGTATTGTATACGGACTGGGGGACATTATTAAGTGTACTGAACTTTGGGAGCTGTCTTCATAAATGAAACCTTAGTGTGGTATACTGATATCAAATGTTATATGAAATTGGAATTAAACATGGCACCCAGACAATCGAAAACTACAATTTAACAGTTTATAATGTTGTGTTTATAATGTTGCAATACTTTACGTAGAACATCCTTGTGATCACTTTAAACGGTTGAAATAAATTATTTTAAGAAATACCCATACTTCTACGCCGTTGCCGTCCTTGGTTGATATAGTGATCCGAATCTTAGAGAAGACCCGATATAAATATTTGACTAAGAAGATTGTTATCTTTGATAAATAAAAATTTGACTACCTGATTTTAAACAGTTTTTTTTTGACAATCAATTAAATACTGATAGCTTCCTGGTGGGAATTAATAGGCTGATCGTAAATACCAGTTGTGAATGTATACAAATGTTACTATGGATTGAGAACTTTAGTGTCCCCAGTGTCCTGGCTATAGGAGTATATACATTAATTACACAACACGTGGTTAATCCATAAACACATTGATGAGCTGAGCTCACTTTTGACATGAGCAGCTCGACTCAATTTCACGAGAGAGAGAAAAAATGTACAAAAGTTGTTTGAATTCTTTGAGGGGCATTTAGATGTTGGACGATGTTAGCCTCGACATTGAAACGCTGCACATTAATAAAGCAGAACTTGTAATCCATGTAGACTTGTCTTTTTTTTTTAATTAAAAAGTTGTTTGTAAAAACTACACTGATTCGAACAATTAGTTGTTAATTAACAAATTGTTTCTGCATAAACTACCTAAAACCATAGCCATAGAATGGAATGGAATTAAATTTTTATGGGGCATACAAACCAAGTATAATGTAGGTTTATTCGCCCCAAAACTTGACAATGAGCTGACTTATACTATTTTAACAATATATTTCTAGATAGGCTTTATATTGTTCATAAATAATGACAAATGCATAT
>JAVFBZ010051790.1:0-10873 GCA_032466195.1 Katharina tunicata
TTGTTTTTCATTGGCAAGAAAGAAAAAATGAACACAAGATACACCATCCATGTTGTGTTCTATAAAATTCAACATTTAAGGGTACAAATAAAATAAAATAAAGTTCTGCTGATGCTCCTCTTCCCCGCATGATTTTGGATTTGAGCCAGCCTCTTGAAGAGGACACCATGACAGCTTCATTATAGTGTACTTGATGCACCCAACAAGATGATATCAATCAATTTACTGCACATCATCACAATATGGTGCCAGCTGACAGCTGTTGCAATTGAGGCAACCTGTCCGCTCATTTGGAATCAGAAGTATTGTATCGAGTATTCAAACCAACAGATATTAATCTTCTGCCTGTCACCAGACTTAATGCTGAGTGTCATTTTACTGAGCAATCCAATACAGAGTCAGTGGTGTGTGTTCATACAATTAAGATCAAACTTGATAGGGTAGTGAGTTCTATAATCAGCTCCATTTCATATAAGGAATTACAGTAATGCATTAGAGATGAAAACTCTAAACACTTTAATGAAAATTGATCTATATTTCACATTTTATGCATTTAGCTGTATTTCAAAAAGTGGGGCACTCATTATGGGACATATCACTAAATTTTATTCTGCTCAACAATATAATAAGTCTCTCTCTACTGGCTGTTCTAAATGTAAATATTTGTGAATAGAATTTACAGAAAATTTACATAAATTTTTACTCTGCTTTTACTTGTGCTCATTTATTTTATCAGTGTTTTAATATTTGTTCAACTAATTTTGAGAAGAAAAAAACTAAGTCCATTGTCTGATTAAGGAAATAAGCATACGTTAACACATGTCATTAATTTAAGCCCTTTGCGGGAATTATTTTGTACACATTTCTAAAAAAAATTTGTTTAATATTTACTTGGCTCAGTTTGTTGAGTTGATCCCCCTACCCCTTTCGGCATAGCAAATTCAAGGTGTAATTGAAATAACCTTAATGCTAATCAAATAAATAAATCGAAATGATCCGCATCAGTATTTAAAATAAAGACAGATATTACTAAAGACGTCACGATAAACAAACAAAAAAATGTCTTATACCGAAAGTAAAAACTACATTGCATTTGAAAATAACTTCCTTTTATGTGAAATTTGCTAACGCGTTAAAGTCCTGATGATATTCCTGTCACACAGTTTGCTTTTGATATGAAAGATTTCAGCCTAGCTATTTTCTAAGACCCTTTTTTGTCAAAATAGTAATGGAATCTGGCCTGGAAGTGTTGCGAAACAATACAATTAAAAAGTTATATCTGTACAACTACATGTTTTTTCCTGACAGTCGCTTACTGGTTTTACTTCGCCCTGTTGATCATATTTGTGGTGTCTTCATGTCTGTCATCCTGTGCTTAATTGTCCTGTCTTGTCTTTGATTGTTACCTGTGATAGGGCGGGGATTCCTTCACCCATTAGACTGACATAATGTTAAGTTCACTGTTTCCCAAATTAAAAAAAAAGACCGGTTCTTAATAGACCCCTTTAATTTTACTTTTGAAACGGCAAAGGAATATCAATAACACCTAACTGTCTTTCAGACAAACACTCACATTATTTATGAAAACTGATGAAAGTTTTATTATTCTGTCTGTTTTTATTGATTCCAATGAAGACGTTGAGACGTTCCTTCACTCTAGGGAATTCTGTTTGTGCCATCTGATCAATTGTACATGTCTATTGTTCAGCTAGTTTATTGTTGAGAGCTATGATAAATTGGCAACAGTGAAACCAAGTCATTAAAATAAAAATAAAATGTGTGTTAGTAATAAAGATAATAATATTAAACATTATTTAATAGACATTTTTTTTTCTGTCGTACTGTTGTGCCAAATTATCCTTATTATTTTGTGCATGCTTAAATTGTTTTTTTTTTAAGCTCACAGGTTTTAAAACTTTTATCTACTGTTTTGTCCATTTTTTTCACCCAACAATGGCAATGGAAGTTTCCTATTGGAGTGAAATTGCCACCAATACGACCGTATAGACTTGTTCACCAAGTGACCATTGGAGATGAATAAATGTTTTTGTGTCATTTCCTGTCTGCTTTTCATTCAACGCTGGCAATTCAAATTATTAAAGTGATTAAAATTAAATGATATCACAGATTTATTTTACCATTGTAGACTTTGACGCTAATAGATAGAACGCATGTTTTTATGTTTTGTAAAACAAAAGATGCAATTGTTTGTAATTTTAATATGATAACCAGCTACATTATTTGGTTCTGTTCGGCTGTGATGGAAGAAAATGTTTCACTACCCATTATCACCTTGTGTTGCCCTTTTGACACCTTGACCTTTGATACCTTGCTCATTCCATAAATCATTCAGGTGCTTCCTTGTGGGACTAATTAGGTATTATTACATCTTAACGGTAAGTAATCCTGTGGTTTCCTAAGTGGTGTGATGTAATTAACACTGTATTCTCCCCTGGGCCTAGTATAATAAGCGATTGTTGTCAAACGATCTGGAAAAGTAGCTGTTATATGGTTTTGTCTCTGAAAACTTGAAGACAAGAATTGAAAAGCACATTCACATTTTTTCTTCTTAAAGCAGAGGTTATTTATTCTAGGACTTTCTCTAATTTTTAAAGTTACATGGCAGTTTAATAGAGTTGTAAACTGATTTAAATTTTGAAAAGTGGTCATTCTACTTTATATCTGAACATTTGAAAACACTATTATTCTGAAGTCATTCTGGGATGTATTTGTAAAATTTTCCCTCAAGAATAGAAGATAATTATTCAGGAGTTTGTTCAAATTGTTAACATAACCCCTTAAAAAAGTGTCATTTTCTGAGTACGGAGAGCTTCATGTTTGGTGCTTTACTTTGTCATCCAGATTGGAGAAACTGTCAACAATTGAATTAATATATTTATAAAATTCCCCTCAAGAATAGAAGATAATTATTCAGGAGTTTGCTCAAATTGGTAAAATAACCCCTAAAAACTGTCGTTTTCTGAGTACAGAGAGCTTCATGTTTGGTGATTTACTATATGGAGAAAACTGTCAACAATTGAATTAACATTTATTGTATTGGTAATGAAATTTTGTTTTGTGAGTTTAGATAGTTCACAGATTTTGACAATTATGTAAAAGCACCATTAGCTTTTTGTAGTAATTTTGAGAACATGAAGGTTGAAGATGGTCACCAAAATGCTGCTCGTTGGAAACTTAAGGTGGTTGTACCCATAAAAGTGTTAGCTTAATTACAAAGACAGGTTAGTGTTTGTAAAATGGAAAGTATAGCATTCTGAATGAGGGACCAAAAGGGTAGCAATCATGCCAGTTAAGTTTCTTCAGTCTAGACCCTTTCCTCCAGAAGATTAACTATCTATTTACTAGGTAATGAAGTGAATGTCGAGAGACAGTTGGCTCTAATGTCCAGATGGCCTGCATTTATTGCTGGTGATTTGTTATCTACATTTTGTAGTTTAACTATATTCTCCAGAAGCTAATGTGTTTTTGAACTAATACCTTACCAGCCTGTTAAGTCAATGAGGCAAATAAGTTGGTCTCAAATTTTATTACTTTAAACAAACAGGAGACCTGCTGTGTGCGCCAGATAATCTGAACAACTTCAGGGTTTCCCACCAAACCAACTGCAATACCATGAGTATTGATCAGACACCTGATTGCCAGCATCAAATATGGTACCAACCACCTAGATCAGGTTGTGCCTATTGAGATAAGCTGCTAATCCTGAGCCGGTATTCAACTTTTTACATGGCAACACTATCATATTTTTGCTGTTGGGCTGTGGTCGAGGTTGTAACAAGTAATGAACACAAAAAATAAACTGAAAAACTGGCTCAGGGTAAATTTCTGCGGTGCTCTCTGAGCTCTCCAACTTTTTAGGTGGCCTGTTTTTTGTCTTGTCAATGTTTTGTTTTGTCTTCTATGTTGCCAGTGTAATTAACAGTGGTTGCCTTCACCGATAAGGCAAGCACCCCGTCATATGAGTAAAATAACATAAAGTCGACATAAAACCCTTCAATTTATCAAATGTTTTTTATAATTCATCTTCATTTATTGTGAAAACAAAAGATGGTTTAAGCCATGCTTTACTGTGGATCCTGTTAAGCCTTTAGCACAACGTTAAGTGATGTTACGCAGTGTTAAAGATCAATTTTTATTAGCTGATGCAGATTTTATCTGCTATAGCCTACTTTGGGAAACTATATGCCTTTAAGAATTGTGGGATTTGAAGAAAAACAAAAGCTGGAAGACAAAACAAAAAAAGCTAAACAGAATTTCAAACTGTTAAAATGCTTAAATTCTGTAATTGGTAAAAAAAACTTTAGATTTAGGTTGAATTTCAAGAAACTCAAGCACAAAACTCAGGCACCAAATTGCCCGCCAATGTCCGACCATCTTAACAACTCAGCTATCCTGCCTTCTGACAAAAACAAAATGATAGCCTACTTCAGAAAATAATTATATATATAATAAAATCGGAAAGGGCATCATCTCAGTGTTTTTTTTTAAAAAGTATCAGTGTAATTTCTGTTTTTATAACAGGGCTAATGTGAATTGAATTAACTGTTTGATGATAGCTTTTGACTGACAATTTGGGAAACCATAAAATAAAAGATTTTTTGGTTTTATTTCCTTCAGAATGCTCACCACTAGCTTATTAAAAAGTGCTAAGGAAATCAAAGTCAAGAGAGCAAAAATCTTTGACAACTTGAAAAACGATATTACCCTAAATGCTCGACAAATTCGACCCCCTTTGCAACTTATAAAACTACATTTTATGCAAAGGGTGAAAAGTCTAGACATGAAATTTAGATATTTTTATGAAGTTTAGACTTTAAAGTACCAAAAAATGTAAGTTTTAGTTCCAAATTCAAACTTAAACATTTATTAAATTACTTAAAGTTTGTGTCCCTAGAGGTTGAATTTGTTGGGGATTTAGGGTACCTTTGGAAATACCGGCCCTTCTTTGTAAGATATTATCTTTTGAGAACAAATAATCAAGTAAACCTGATGTTTTATTGATGACAGAGTATATTCCCCTGAGCTATATGGATTATTACAACTTGATTCAATTGTTCTTAGAGGTTTTTATCTAGATCTAAGACATATTTTTACTTGAAAGAAAAAAAAAAAACTGCTTGAAACGTTGATTAAAGTGTTATAGAACAATGTGATCAAAGTGTTGTAGAACAATGTGTTCAAAAAGTTGTATTCAATCCCCGTTACTCAATAATCTGTGTTTATGTATCAGACATTCAAAGTATGGATAATTAACGTTTCCAAAGCAAGATAATCATTGAGTGACAAGTATAAAGACTTATTCAATTTCTTCTCTGGCTAAGACCTTATGAAAAATCAAAGGAATTCCAATAATATACAACTGCAGCTCAGACAATCAGTTGTCATTCTTTCTATGAGAAAGCTGATCTAGGCTTTGTCTAGCAATTGAAATTCTCCTGAGAACAACGTTTAGTAATTTCAAGGGGAAAATACCTCTTTTATCATAATACTGCCTATGGTTCTTTAACTCTGTGAGACATCAAATGGCCTTTGTATCATCTTTGTTTGACTTGATGTTACATTGAGTAATTTCTTTTTGACACATTCTTTATCGAAAACTTTATATACTTAAAAGAAAATAGCTGTTGGTTATATGAATTTTTTTAGAAGATCTAACTTTTTCGGGGTTTTACCCATTTTTCATCCAGCAATAATGAAGACCAATGAAGTGCAGTTGGGACTTAGTAAATGTCTTTTCAATTATGATATTCTGCAAGAAGTCTGATCTTTCCAGTTTGATGTTTTCACATTTAATAGCCAACAGATCAATGATTGAATCCCTTCAGAGGTATGTAGTATTATCAGCATGGTTGTCAAACCGAGGCACCTCTTTTATAAATGAATAGTACCCTAGCAAATGTATATGGAAACAAAGAAAGCAGTTGTGTGGTGGTTCGTTGGATGGCAGTTTCATATGTCTCTGAGCTAAGGGGCATCAGGAAGCCGATTTGTTGTTGTGTCCTGTTTTTCGTCCTGTAAATGTATTGCAGGGCCTTCTATGTTGCCTGCGTCGCTAAGGGTGCATTGTTTCCTTCACCTATTGAGCTGGCACACCGCAATATAAGTGAAATCACCTTAAGGACGGCGTAAATCCCAACTTAATCAACCAATCAATTGTGTAATATTTAGATGAAATAGACTTTGCAGGGACATGTACCAGTGCCTGCCTATTCAGAAGTTAAATGACAATCTCAACTTAGGAGGAAATTTGGTGTTCACTCTTCAATCACCCTCTGATGCTGTGTTGACTGTTTTATGTTGGCACATGCCCAGAGATGCCACTGGTATGATCTCCTATGAAAGTATTGTTTCACCTAACTATTGCCTGACAATGTTACATAACTTGGAAACCCTTTAACCAATTCAGTGCCTCTGGACCTATGGCAGAGTTGTGGTGGAATTGTATGGTTGGTAAATAAAATATCCTCCCTGGGAATAATCTAACTATGTTACAACATATTGGCATTGTTTTGGTGCAGTTGTATGACGCAATCGACCCTTAATTGCCTTCTGGGAACCTCACGACTCTTCAAGCTTATGAAGTTATTGAAAGTTATCTTAGTTATTGGTTATGGGTAAGTAGTTGAGTCAAGAGCTGTATTGGGTGATTGGCGCTTAGTTTCCCCCCCTTGATTTATATTAGTCTTTGTAAAGCTGTTAACTGAACTTAGTTGTGGAAAGTGGCCATATTGTTTTTTCTCATGGTTTCCTTGCTTGGAAATATCCGTTAACCACCTTTTTATTACTTTTTCCTCTTAAAATGTTTTCTCCTAACACGTTGTCAACAACTTTAATATGCTGTTGGGAAAACTTAATTATTGACTCAAATATTTCACAGAGAGAACCACAATAAGATTCTAAATGAAAAGATGACACAGATTTGCTATGAACTTGACAATGCATCTATTTGAGTAATTTTTTGAACATACTAAGACATTTCACCATATTTGGTTGTGTTGGTGTACACGTAACTGTTAAAGTTGAAATCTTGTAAAGCAAACCCTTGAGTCATTTGAAACAAAAATGTGAATCCTATATAATACCTTGCTAATTCTTCAAACCGTTTACTCTGTTCTTTGTGGGAATAATTTGCCGGTATTATACCACCCTTGTTAGAGCTCCTGTAATGTAAGGAGCTGATTGATTTAATTGGCCATTTTTCATTTCTCCCAGTCTTAAACTTGCCTCACTCTTAGTTATAAACTGAACGTAGTTTTGTAAGTAAGTTTTTGTGGTCAAAATGTTTTCTCTCTGCGCACTAAGACTTGAGGCCATATTCACGAAGTACAGAAAGCTTTACTAAGACAGGTAAATTTCTTATAGATTTACAACTTCTGTCAATCGACAACACCTATATAAACTTAGAAGTTGTAAATCCATAATCAGTTAAACTGTTTTATTTACATGTTTATTTTTTCATCATCATGCAGAAAAGGTAAACAACCAACCTATTTATGACATTGGACATTTTAACAAGTAAAACGCATGTGTTGGGAACAAAATAAATTGTTCAAGGGATGCACAACCCTGTATAACTTTAAAACATATATATGATTAACTTCTGAAATGTTGTTTTTGCCTTTACTCAAAGGATGGTTCAAATTCTCAATATTCATATGATTACTCTACATTTAGTTAAATCAGTAGTTATAAAAAAGACAGATGATTTGTGCAATGGTTCAGGTTAACTTATTTTTTACCTGTGCAGGCAATTTGTAGAGATATTACAGCTTATCAATCTTCTCATAGAGGATTTGTGAAAATGGGATTAAATTTGTGAACTAGCCAGTAAATACCAAAGCTCTTTGCTAATATCTGAACATTTGAGTTAATTTGGGACCACATAGATTATATTGCTAAAATGTATCAGTTTATCACTTACCACTGCTCTGCCAAAGAACTATAGCGACATCAGTTCCTGTGATTATGTTTGTCAATTTACCAAGCTCTTTATTTATTCTGGGGGCTGATTTCACTGGTTACCTAGCTAGATCTCATTTTGGTAACGCTGATACCTTATTTGAGCAATAACCTTGACTTTGTAGCTTTCAAAATGTCAGGTTTCCTAGCTCTCAAGCTCCTTTAAATCTAACACAGCATTAAATGGTGTCATGCTGTTAAAATCTACCTCCAATTGGCTACCTGGGATTTCATCTAGTATTTGTGGCATATGCTACTTTAGATAACTGGATCCTGGGAATAGATAAACAAAAAATTGTGCCCTAAGAGTCTGAAAGCTGTGAATATTATACAAATTTCTGGTGGATTCAAATCAAATTGTCTTTTATCTTTAATTTTTTTGAAATCATATGTTGCATACAACTACAGTATTGGTCTCACATGCAATGTTCTAGTGATTGAAATTGACTCAATTTTACAAACGTTTCACAATTCTTCACTGCAAGCCTTTGATGAAGGCAGCGTACCCTGATCTGTATGAGCTGTATTTGAGTTGTCAAGAACATCTCCCCAGACTGGCTAGCGTGGTCAAGGCCTTCGGGCAAACCAATTTTATTGCTACAGCGTATTTCAGAACAATACTATGCTTTCAATATGTCAATATTATATATTTTTGGCATACTGGCACAGGGATATCAATTAATTAAAGTCGATAAATTATCTGAATCTCGAGTTGTCAATAATATATATATATATTTTATCTTCTGTATCAACCAAAATAGTGAGTTTACAATTCTTGTATAATTCTTCTTTGAAAGGGAACAATGAAACCTCTTATACAGCATTTTCTTGCACACTTTTATAGCCTGGCCCTTTAAGAGCTACTAGGATTGAGTAATGTTCTCTGTCTTCTGTATTCTGGCCACTTTTGTTTCATCAACAAGATACCAAGCCTTACAATTTGCTAGATCAAAGTCAGACGAAGGTTAATGTATTTTTTGTTTGGATAATTTTGAATTAGTTGAATAGAGTAATCTTCAAAGGCAGGATTTTTTTATATATCTATTATTATTATTGTAGGAGCTATATTACAAAGCAATTCTATATTCAGCTACTCCAAGGTCAAAAGTGTTCTGAGTAAACTGTTTTCTGGCTCTGTAGGGCAAATTCTTAGGCTTTATTAAAAAAGGAACTAAAGCCAGATGCAGCTTTTCTGTTTCTTCAGAATAACAAATTTCAAGCTTGATACAAAAATAGCTAGCTTTTTCCAGTTTTCTTGAAACCTTTTAGATTGAGCCCATTCAAGGACAGATGAGGATTAAGTAAGCTTGATCGGCTACCTGCACAGAATTGATGTCACTGTAGTGCTGTTCTTTGATGGCTTACATAGGACCAAATATTGACTTGATAAAAAGTTTTCTTTAGAGTCAAATCTTTACTTCACACAAGTTAAACTTAAATCTTGTTTACTCAATGTAGCCTATAAATTCTCTGGTGCTCTGTTATCAAGGAATCTGTGAATAGCAGCATCGCAAATGTTTGTTCCTGTCTATCTGTTTTGACAATAAATTATAAAGAAGAATAAATGAAATGTTGATATGAAAATGTCGACAGCATTAACATAAACTATTACTATGAGTTACTTGATGTTTTAATTAATTTGGGAATTTTAGGTATAAATATTAAAAATTTTCATTTAATGAAATATTTACAAAATTTAAATATTAGCCACTGCCCCTTTTATGGCCTACCATTATTAAACATAAATAGTATACCTTTATATATCTATTCTATGGCTGTAATAAAATAACATAATTTAATATCTTTCTATTCCTGACATGCTATATATAAAAATAATCCATCTGTTTTGCTTGTATTTTAATATTATGGTGATTAAATATATCAAATTTCAAATTTAAAGAAGCAGATTAAAAGTCAATGAAACATTTCAAATGATTTCTGAAATTAAATTTTGAAGCATCCTCAATTCCTCATGATATAAAGAATTGTTGTTTGTCAAAATTTATAATTACCAGAAAGTCATTGATTTAACTCTGATTAAATGCTGGTATTGTAAAGTTCTTCCTTTTTCCATGTGTCCTTCCATGGCTTCCATCAATTTTGTATCTATTTTTACCCTGGATGGGATGTACTAGCTTACATTCATATTTTGCTTATGACCCTGGTTTATAGATTGAATTATTTTAAAAGAGGATCGATTTTCTTTGCAATTGGTTAGGATTTTCACTTATTTTAATTACATTTCCCAAAATAGCCAGGTTCCAATGGCCCATGAAATATATATGCTTGAATAAACCTCTAAGCTTCGTTTCCCTCATTTAATTTTGTTCTATTTCTGCTCCTTCAGAAGGTTGTCGAGTTTTCAAATTATCTCTCTAAGAAATTTGTCTATTTTAATGGAAAGTCAATGGCTACAGATTATACCAGAAATCTTTCCTGCTTTATACTCTGACTCTTTCTCATGCATGTTTTCTATTTTGTCGACATATCAGTTTGAAATATTTTTGTGTCATTAGAAAGTGACCGTTAACAGTATTTTCGTTTTTTGGGATAACACTTTCTGAAACTGGACAGATTCTAGTTCAGAAGGCCTCAGCCTTCAAAATTTTCTGAACTAGAATCTGTTCAGTATCAGAAAGTGTTATCCCAAAAAAAACAAAAACGCAGAGAGATTATTGGTTAAACTAGAACAATTTTTTTGTTTCTTTGTTTCTTTTGAAAAGTTCCCCAAAAAATAGAGTTATATTTTCCTTCTTTCACAACCAGTGTAGATAAGATTTATTAATTTTGAGTCAATTAAACACTTATGGAGTAATAATCCCCCCATACACCAAATACTGAGTCAATTAAACACTAATGGAGTAATAATCCACCCATACACCAAATACTGAGT
>JAVFBZ010051790.1:17675-27721 GCA_032466195.1 Katharina tunicata
TGACCTAATACGAATGACCTAATTGTGAAGCCTGTACAGCGTCACGTCATTGATTGATTGATAGATTGCCAGCTGCTTTTATTCTTTGCTTCATTCTATGTCACGCCATTTGTAGATTGTCAGATGGGTTTATTCTTTACGTCATTCTATGTGACGTCATTGGTAGTTTGACAAGTTGGTATTAGATGCATCAACAAACCTAGTACAAAATCCTATGGGATAGCAATTGACCAATCGGATTGCAAACAAAATACTCTGAGGGGTAATAATGATTATTATTGTGTATGTCATTCTTGTGGAAAACAATTTTAGTCATCTTGACAATCATTCCAATTACATTTAACTTCAAAATTTTCTATTATTTTCATTGGAGTCATGTATCACAAATGTAATAGAAATAGGCCTGGTGATAGATTGCTGTCCAAAACACAATCTGTGGCATATTGAATTAAATACGCCACCCAGGTATATACAAAAAATGTATTACTATGTTTTCATTGCCTATTGGTCTAGATTACTGGTTCAAACTCTTCAATTATTTTCAGGGAGATATCTATCATAACTTGATTTGATTATTTGGTTCTCGATTGACGACTGGCAGTGTTCAATAACTTTGGATTAGGTGTATAATTTTCTCTCCTATCATTGACCTTCCTTGTATACTCAAAATCATTGGCCATCTGGGTAAGGGCATGCAGAACGTTCCGTGCACGGTCATATACTGTCTTTGCGTACATTTCACCTTTCATGGTTGCCTTGGTGTGGACCGTGTGGCTTTATTGTTGAGGTACAAAGGCCGTCACAGAGCTAGTTGATGTTAGTGGTAAGATGTCTTTGTGAGATGGACTGTTGTATATTGATGTGATTTTTATCCGTCTAACAGTCAACATACAACATGGGAAGAAAATTTGGGTGTGATGATAAATTTTGCTTTTGATTTATCTCCTTAAAGTTTGGCCATTAACGATGGTAGCCAGTCCAATAAGGTTGATTATTGACCAGTATAGGCACATATCATCTGTTATATTCATCCATCAAACCCCAGAGTTTAATATTGACTTGATAGAAAATCACATTTATTCTGCCTACAGTGACATGTGAAGCATATTCGCAAATTAAAACAGTCAAATGTTCAAACACTGAAGTTTATTGACTTAATCACACGGTAGCATACTAGTTGATTAACTTGATAAATATCTTATTCGGTAAGGCATATGGTAAACATTAACTCATCAAAACTTTTAACTGATCAACTACTGAAGTTTAATGACTAAATTTAATGATAAGTATCTCACTCAGTATGCATAAGTTATGCAGCATATGCACTTATCAAAACAGTTAACTGGTCAAATACTGGAGAATATTGACTTAATAATGATGATAAGCATTTGGTTTACAGAATATATTCATGCATCAAAACTATTAACTGCTCAATTACTGAGAATTATTGACTTCATATGTATGGTACTCCAGAGGCCAATAATATTGATGATGTTCACACGTCTAAACTACAATATCTCACGCTATACAGCTATGACCTTTAGATGAGTTCTACACAGATTAATCCTGACCCTCAGAAGTCGATATAAACCTCAGCCATCAACCCTACCTCAGACCCAGATCAAGGCAGAAAATTGAATAGCCAATGGTGATTGGTTGGAATTTAGCGAGTAGATTACAGCAAGAATTAGTGGGCTCAAGTCTATATTACAGGTTATAGATTTATCACATGACTCATGTAAGCCAATTGACAATCAGGTTGATCAACTATTTTAACATGTTTAGTAGCTAGAGCAATAACTGCTCCAAATATTTCAGCAGCTTTGATTTTGAAGAACAATTTGATTTTTGAAGCAAGTTATTAAAGATGCTATACTGCTGTTCATGCTTGTATGCTTTGCATGATGTGGGTATGCCAAAGCCTGGAGGTTTAGATTGTTTGTTTAATTGAGGTTTTACGCTGTATTTAAGGTTATTTCACTCATATGTCTGATGGCGTGCCAGCCCAATCAGTGGAGGAAACCACCCTAAACCATGCTGGTAACACAGAAGACGCCTGGATACATTTACAGGACACCACACAACTCATCTATCTATCTGTCGCCTCTTAGCTCAGAGAACACCAAGGCACAGGAGGCTCCCACCCAATCAACTGCTGGAAAGTTAGAAGCTTACTAATTAAGTGGGAAAGAAGACAAGAAATTCCCTGTCATATCACTATTACACAAACAATTGTTGCACCAAATACAGACTGTGTATTGCAGTCATCTAAGTGAAATTTCCATAACTGTGACATCAAACACCAGGTAATAAAAAAAGTCTCTCTAAAGAAAACATTTAAACTTAGATAATGATTTCAATGTTATTTTGATCTTTCAATTCTTCCACATTTTATCAAGGCCCATATTTCTGTTGAACATTCAATAAATAAAGAAATCTCTTTAAAGAAATAAAACATTTAAACTTAGATTATGGTTTTAATGTGATGTTTATGTTTCCAGTGTTTAACAGGTTTCCAGGCCCATATTTCAGTTGACCGGTCAATACATAATGAAATCTCTCTAAACAAATATAAACTTTTACATTTTTTATTTTTAATTCTTCCACCTTTTTTATCCTGGTCCATATTTCCATTCACATGTGGTTTGGCTGGATCTCCAGATAAGCCTAATATTAACCCTTGAGACACAACAAAGTAGATCTAGCGTAAACGTAATGATTGTCTTGGATTTACAGCACAAAATTTCAGATTAAGGCTGTGAAGAAATAGATTATTGTGAAGAGGAAATAACAAGAGTGTAATTGTACAGAAAATTAATCTTGGGTGAAAATTTTGCAGGACATTTAGAAAATTAATGAACCTGTTTAGTGTTGGAACATTTCCGTCTTGGATTTGCAGCATAAGCCACCAGGCAACTATACAGCTCATTAAGACTGTGTGATAAAATATCAAATAAAGGCTGTGGAGAAATGTAGAATTACAAAGAGAAATGACCAAACTGATTTTATAGAAAAAAAATCTCGGGTGGAAATCTTGCAGGAAATTTAAAGTTTAAAAAACACAACCTTCTCAATGGGATAAAACACCAGCCCGTCCAGTGTTTGGATCCATGATCAATTCTTGATGCAGAAGAAAGTGAATCTGATTGTGCAGTTACTGTAAACATAATAAAGATATTTAGAGTTAGTGTTTTTTCCCCCTGGAATTCGTCAGTCTACTGTACAGCTCATTAAGACTTAAAATAAAGCCTTAACGCGCGGGTATTTATTAATTAATGTGAAGTGGAAATAACCAGTGTAATTGTTTGTAAAATCATTCTCAAGATAAAATCCAATCAAAAGCTTATTATAGGAAAAGTATGGATCATGAATTATTCCTATTTTGTTTTGTGATATATGATTTTGTCACAAACATATAGTAAACCTTGTGGTACAATGTAACATGTACCTTTTTATTAATTTATATAATTTGTGTGTGTGTGGGTTACATGAAAACATATCAAGATATGGATTGACCTACCTCCTTCAATGGACTTTGAAAGTTATATTTTGTCTACCAAGCAACTTTTCTGAGGGCTTTTACTGTCCTAGTTTTCATTTGTTATTCATTTGTTATTCATTTGTTATTCATTTGCTATTTACCTTTGTATTTGCCTTCAGGTTTTAGCAAACACAATTTCCTCAACCATATCTGATTTATCCCATAGTAGATAAAATGCTGTGTGTAGTATGAAGATTGTTGATAATGATTAAATAAGTCTCCGCACAACATGTTCAGTTATTTTCGTCTCTGCTGTGGGCTTGTTTGTCAAAGGTCAACCCAGGACTTCTTTTAGTTGACTTTTCATTGGGATGTGTCTGATTGATCAAATACAACTTTACACAAGTCGAATGGTATAGACTGTAGCCAACGGGCACTCATTAATTTGATGAACTAAATTACTGTAAATTGAGCCCAGTTTCCAAATGGGAAAGTTAGACCTTGTGGGAATACAGTGCTAGGCTTATTCATTCCTTCTCTTGAAATATTACCTAAGAGTAAAGGAGTACCGGTATGTCTTCTGAAACTTCAAACGATATTCCTGTAATTTCCCGGATTATAAAAAAATATACTGTATATTTTATTCTGTATACAGTGTAGAGCTTTTGTTCCTCATATTTATCCTAAAATCAAACAAGAGTCAAATAAATACAATATCAAGAGTATATACATGTATGTTATATTGGCAACAAGGCCGGCTTATGGTGTATATTTGTGCATCTCTGTCTTTACATTCATAAGTAACAGACCAACAGGATCATGTGATCACGGAGTCCATCTGTCCACAATTTAACCTTTTGGAAAGGGATTGGAAACATGATATGAAATTCAAACTTTGATGCAGGTTTTGTTTGCATGTTGTCAAAACTTATGATGAGGTACAGTGTATATCACCAAATAAATAAAAATAGAAAAAAATAGAATAGGGCCTTTTATTGATCATGTTTGTATCCTCTGATAATTGGCTGTTGAGTAGCTGGATAGTTCAACAACCTTTGAGATGAATTCTGATAAGGAGTTTCTGATTATTCTCCGATATTATTTTTTTACAGCGTTAATCCGCACATATTGTCTCTTTTCTGCATGTTTGTTTCCTGTCACTTTTTTGGGGTCACTTTTTTGGCAGTGAATTTCAAGAAAGATTTGCAGGCACCATGTTTCATACGTATTTATAGTTGTTTTTAAAGGTCTTCATTCATTTTTCTCCATTGACCATATGGAAATCTGTCATGTAATCCAAATATTGTGTAAGTACTACTTCACACACTGATCTAATAAATTACAGAGTTTGAGTATAGGTTACTAGTACAGCAGTGTGTGGTAAAATTTTCCTACAAATGCTATTTGAGTTTTGCCCGTTGCTTTGGGCAATAAATTGATGCGAGTGAATAAAAATTAGGGAAATTTTTTGCCGAGAATCAAATGTTTTTTAAATTAATTTAATTTGTGCATGTCAGTTGCAGGATATATGTGAAAAAGTAATTTACTGTAAAAGTAAGCACAGAAATATCGAGAAAAAAATAAGACTTTTGTTCTTTGGAGTTACATTACTTTGTACTATGCAACATTTTTTCATACAGGTCGGTCGCACTTGATAAATCTACATGTAGGTTCTTCTCAGAAATGGTATATTTTCTTCGAATTTCAAGCCTGCCTGTGCTAGTTTACTACAAATCTACAAGATAATTATATTATAATATAGTGATGTTCATAATATGAATATGACCATTCTATTACAGAATAATATTTTCTGTATATCTATTGATGGGCACAATATTATCTATTTTCCTAGTACCGTTATTGCTGTGGGGGTACTTTGTCGATTATTGGATTTGATGAAATGCCAGGTCTTCTTCCTGTGCGGTTGGTCTATCAGTTCATCTGTACAGATACTACCAATAGACTGAACAGATACCAGTTTATTCTTTTAAGCAACTGGTTCATAAATTTAATATTGAGTGACCATAGGACCACCCCTAAGGACTTTCTCTTTGATTTTGCTCATTTTGTTTCTGACAATGTATCTGGTTGATTTTGTACATTTAATTCATAGCATAATTTCAGAGGCAGTTTATTTATATTGTTGGCAGGCATTGATATTTCCGATAAACCTAATGAACATCCATAGGCCATGACTTGTCTATTAACATATGCTAGGCTAATAATTCTATCAATAGCTAACATTTACATTTACCGCATGCGGCTCATAGTTTAAACGTTGAGATGGGGCTGTTTTTTTGTTGAAGTACCAAAAACAGGAAATAAGATAAGCATGTATGTTGTTGTTGTTACCTTAAGCTATGATAACTGATAGTAAGCCGTCTATTATCTACTTTATTTCTTTATCAGCAGATAAATTATCGTAATGTCTGGTTTATTAAGCCTACATTGATTCACCTTAGAATAAGAACAGATTTTCATTGATCTCTGATTGGATTAAATTGAAAAAAGTCAAATGAAGCAGCCTAATCATGTAATATTAACTGTTGCTCGTAGAAAAATAAAATATCTAATCATTGTAGTAAATGCATCTGGCTTTTGAATACAGCAAATTTATGAGTGCCCCATTAACAATTTATTCTCTCACATTTTGATAATCCTTAATTGTTGATACTAAAAGAAAAGGAAAAGTTATATTGAAAGCAACCCTGTGGAATTAATATGAATTCATTAGTTAAAATTTACAAATATTAAAAATGTTCACACCTGTTTTACTCTTCATGTAAAGGCAACAAGTGAGGTAACAAAGTTGTCATTCTGTTAGATCTACAAAAAATATATCTTGGGACTTTTTTTTTCATGTCATGGATCCTGTTAATGTCCTGTTTTCCTTTGTTTTTAGTGGTTGGTTTTTCCTCACCCAATTGACTGACACATATTTATACAAGTAAAATAACATTAGGTACCAATTAAATCCTCACTCACTCAAATACACAAACGCAAAATCTCTCGCAAAAAATGAACGGCAAAATTTAGTTTCCAGGTTCTTGTTGATAAACATGCTCAGTAATTGTGTTATGCTTAAGGGTAAATGATTTCATTTTTAAAATACTCAAATGTTATATTTTTTCTGTCTCTACGAAGGAAACAATTTTCTATAATAATAGGTAACTACATCACTGGTAATTTCAGCTAGCCTCTATAATCGAGAGAAGAAGTGTATGTGTCCTTGTAAGAGTGTGTCAGTTGCACTTTAGCCAGATGCCATCATGTCCAGTGTAATCAGATGCCCTTACCCTCATTACATTTATTCAAAGTTAATTAGTCAATCTTGAAGAAGGAAGAAAGTAATTAAATGTTTTCAAATTTGGGAATACTGAAGTACAAGACATTAGTACTGCATTAACATGTTGTCTGTTTATTGCTGGTATATTGTAATTGACCTCATAAAACAGGATATGTTGGAAGGTGCTTCAAGCAATTCCCCATGATAACATTGCAGTCGAGTTTTAATGCTTGTTTGAGAGGCATTCAGTAGTTGAGATATTAGACTAGACATAACAAATACTTTATGGATTACAACTTCTGGTTTTTATTGGCGATAATAACCCAGAAGTTTTAATCCATAAAGCATATTTTACGAGTTTTAATGCATTGACTTTGAGTTAAGCGGATTCTTTTTATTGTTTATTATTTTTCATTACCATACAGATATATGATTAATGTGGGAAAATATTCATAATGATCATATTGGATTATTAATTAAGATTGTTCTTTGATAACTAGAAAAAATAATAAAGATTCCAGAATCATGTCTATTGTCTCTTGGAGTGTTATTGTTTGATTTCCTGTAGATAAGTTACTATTCAGACTGAACACTTAATAAATTTCAGATTTGAGAGATTTTTTATACCTTTTTCTTTTGATTTCAAGCAGAAACTGATTTTGGATATAAAAAAAACAATCATTTTTTTTTTAAATATAAGTTTAAATTAATTTTGATTTGCAGTTTAAATCATACTTTTTGGAATGGTGAAATGTCGCATATTTTTCTGTACGAAGATAATGGAAATGAAGACAGTTTAGTGTATAGTGTAATAACAAAAAGAGTTATTCAACTACAGTGAAATATGTGACTTTTATCGGTGATGGAAATCGTGGTATTTTACGGACATAAATAGTTAAGCATAATATTATTAAATAGCTTACAGATATAAACTTGAATGTATGACAAAATGTGTCTTTTATACACAATTTGATGAAGTGGAGATGCCAGTGAATTTAGTCCAAATTCCACAATTGAAGCTATTGAGTTGATTTATTTTGGTCAGGGAAATGTTAAACAGTGGAAATGTTTTTGTCTGGCCTTATGTTTTCTTTTTTATGGAAGTGGATTGTTGCCGAAAGTCTGTTATGCTATTTTAATTGGATACATTCTAACCCAATATTTCGACTCTTTCATGTTCTGTGACTATCAGCTTGTTGGGTAGGGCAAATTGCATCCTTCCAGGTTGATTTCGTCTTGTGTACAAAGTTGGTAACCTAGCAGATCTAATCACAATACAGACTAATAGGCTCATGGGTTCGGATAATCAGGTGCATTATTATAATTCCATGGGTTTCCTAGTGTAATAGGCACTCCCTTTGAAATGTGGACATCATCATTTGGTGTCTTCATAACTATTTAATAACATAATCTTCTACGTACATCTGATGTGAAAATCAAATTATGTCAGACAGAGCTTCATTACTAGTCTCATGTATATTGACAATAACAGCCAAAATCATTAAGTTTGATTGGTGTTTAACGTCGTACTCAAGATTTTTTCACCTATATACAATTAAATATTAATTATTATTAATTTGCTGTGCTGGTGTATGTTGGAAAACCGAGAAAAGAAACCTCATTAAAACCACCCCGCGAACTCTGCAGCCACAAGCAAAGTTCACTTTTATACCTAAGGTCCACAGGGGGGATCAAACCTGTTCTGGGTACAGTGAAGAGGGCTCCGTAGTCTAACACTCAACCACGGAACCACGGCAGAGCCCCTCTAAATCATTAAGATAATGTAGGAGTATAAGGCTCCTTAATTTCATCTCCCAACACCAAGCCCATTTGTTTGCAGTCTTCTGGCAAAGGGACGGGCGGGTGGATGGGAGCCTCCTGTACCCTGGTCATCTCTGAGGTGCATCAGGAAGCTTATTTGTTGTGGTGTCCTGGTTTTTGTTCCGTAATTATACTGTCTTCTGTGTTGCCAACTTCGTTCAGGGTGGTTTCCTTCATCCATTGGGCTGGCAAACAGTCATATGATTGAATAACCTTAAGTACAGCCTTAATCAAACAAACAGCTAACTTAGAACAACATTTCCCAACAGTACAACACTTCACATTTATTGTGTGTTATTAAGTTATATACCCAACCTCAAACACCAATCAATCAATCAGTTGTCTCTCTTTAGTTTTTTTTAGGTATTTCAGATAATTGTGAGATTAATGTATTTCAGAGATACCGGTAAAAAAAACTTCCATCAACTTGGAACTTCAATGCCTTATATATGTAACCTGATCAAAATTCATGCTGCATGCAAATCTCATCAATGTTTCTGACATGATATCGAAACACCCTATTTTTTCTTCAAGCACAGAATGAAATAACCAATTTTTAATGGATTCTTATGTAACATGTACCTTCAAGACATAGTATTGTTGCTATGTTATCCTATCTCTAAGGCTAGAATGTAATTAACTATTGGTAACATGTTTCAAGGGTTATATAATCTGTGGCTGTCTGGTTGTGAAAAGGGATATTGAGTGCAAATCCATCGCATGATTGAATCATGTGCACCTTGATGTGTCTTTGATGCTTTTATCTTATAAATAGTTTTGACAGATTACGTACAAGAAAAATTGTTAAATGATTTTAAATGGGAGATTATGTCATGGCCAGACTTGTTAAATCAAACAAAAACATGACTAAGATGGATCTTCAACTTCTGGGTATCTTAGTCCATATAAGTCGCTCCATCTTAAACAAGATGATTAAATTGAAGCAGTTCTTTGTTTGAATTAATCTGGTAATTCCTACTTGCGGACCTTGTAAAGGCAAAAAAGTTAGAAAACATTTCAAGACGATTAAACTTTTCTGTTAAGTAATTGAGTACCATGCTTGCCATTAAACTTCATGCACTATTATCATTGGGGAAAAAAATAAACTCAAAAGAGACCAAATCCATGTCCATGCTAGGCTAAATGAACATGTAGTATATATACAACCCCCTTCACTGTATCCGGAAAAGGTTTGATCCCCCTATGGACTTTTGGTATATAAGGGACGTTTTCCGGTGGCTGCAGAGTACACAGGGTGGTTTTTACGAGGTTTCTTCCCGGTTTTCCATCAAACACCGGCAACGCAAATTATTAAGATTAGTAAGTCGTCATAAAGGTGAAATACTCTTGAGTACGACGTTAAACATCTGTTTGTTTGATCAAAAGTGTCTTTTTTTTTATAGTTTTCTCCAGTGAGCCACTTTACTGTGTTATTATGTATTTTTTATATTTTTTATC
>JAVFBZ010051801.1:0-10217 GCA_032466195.1 Katharina tunicata
GATACAACGTTTGAAGCGTTTTAATCCAATGAGCTTCTCTCTCCAAGCGTTTCCGTTTGGTTTCCTCTTCAGAAGGGCAAACAGGAATATTTATGGTTGATGGACTGCTGTGAATCCTAGATAGGCTGAGCATTTGACTTTCCTGTGATTTTGAAGACGGTAGTGGTTCAATGTGAAATACACGATAGCTCTCACCATCTGGAGCATCAGGCTGTGATGGTATGTCTTCGCAATGGACCTCGACCTCTATTGCAACTGATGGAACCTTTTGCGCGTCTTTCTTAAAGTCAGCATGGCAGCTTGTGTGTTTAACTTTCCTGAGTCGCTCTAACCAACAAGAGTCACGTGATACAAAAACTCGTTCTTGGTGGCATCTTGTTAAAGTCGTGCTCGGTCGCAGCACTGTCGTAGTGGTATCGCATAAGCACCGTAGTGATGTCGGGGCTTGCCGTAGGTGGTATGGCGACTACGAATGAGTACGAATAAACAAGAAACCGTTACGACACACCACGACAACGTCAAGACAACATTACGACTCTTCTGCGATGCTGTTGCGGTTGACCAAGAATTTTTTCACCACTACGGTTCAACAAGATTTTTTTGAACATACCCAAAATAATCTTGCTTCCCCGCGGCGGCGAAAGATTCCACTACGGTGTTTTACGGTAGATCACGATTGTCCACGAATATGAGTACGACGCCGTTGCGAATGTGAACATTTGAAAGGGGCTTTAACATTAAATGATAAGTCAGGTGCGATGTTTCTTCATTTTTTGACGAGTTTCCACGATCCGCCCCGACAGAAAATCGTCATATAATTGATTGATTAATTGATTGGGGTTTTATAATATAAAATGATATTTCAAACAATTGAAATACCATTGGAAACGATGTTAAACCCTAATCGAATAAAATATTTAAAAAATATACAAATATACAAGTAAATAAATAAACCAGTTCCATTCGTGGACTGACTATGCGACATACATGGGCCTTCTGTATAAGGTCAATATCAGAACCTTCGTGTTGTATAGGCTTAAAAAGAAGGTAAAATCATGCATATTTTGGTAAAACAAATTTCTGTGTTAGAAAAGGAGAACAGTCCAGGTAAGATTGAAATATAGTCACATGTCATTGCCCTAACCTCCAAAATATAGTAGATTTATACAAGTTACCTGGTATATATTTAAACGCAGGTCCACAGGAGTGTCAGCTCACATCCAACCACTTATTAGGTAAAAAGTAAAATCTTATTATTGTCAAAATTCTCTACGATGCGAACAAATAGAATGGGCTGCTGATCAAAGACCACTTGGCCCACGCTCAATCAGTGTTTAAAGGCTTCCAAAGAGTTACAATTTCAATGCACTGTTCCTATATAGTGTATATATACTTTAGTTTAATTGTACTATTTTATAACGGCATAACATGACCCCGAAATATAGAAATATAAAAATGAACTCTTCGGAGTTTCCTTCATGTTAACTTGGTCTGCTGTTCTGCTGGATTAAAACATACACAGCACGGAAATTGTATAGACAATAAGGGTTAGGTACATATATGTCATATAGAAAACAATGGGACAAAACAATGAGAAGCAGTATTAAACAACACAGAACAGCGATTATGTAAATTTGCATTAAAAGGCCTATATGGTTACATTCACACAGGTTGATATCGAGTGAAGAAATCAAGGGGAGTTAATCTTGTAGTTATTCGAATGTAAAATGATAAAAAGAGTTACATCCCCTGTACTATCGGATCAATGGCGTTCGTAGCCTCCCGTAGGATGTACACAATGCGAGTAAATCTCAGATTGTTCATCGAGATGGAAAAATTCATTCTCTATAGGACGAAGTAAAAAGCTTTTAAATTATGTAATAACAGTATCCAAAATTAAAATTTACTACAGGACTCATCCTCGAGAAGAACATTTTAAATTAAATGAAATGCTTGTGCAAGACATAAGTCAAATCGTCATGGATGTTACATTAAGATAACTGATTAAGATAAATTCAACTGTACATGAATATGAAATAAAAATGTTTTCTTGTAAGGAATACGCGTTCCCTCTATCTGTGTGACTCAAAGCATTTTTCATATTGGAAAATCTGAGTCTAACTTCAATGGGACGCCATCCATGGCGAATCAAACGAAATTGAAGCCGATGTTAAAAGTTATAATAAATCGAGCTCACAAATGTGCATTGCAGCTATTATCTTTAGAAACGACCGTTTTCTTAGGGAAGTAACCAGTATTCGAAACAAAACAAGAACAGGTTGTTTTCATTTTTTTTATTTATATGTTATTCTGCAATAAAGCTGGACTGAAGAGGATATATTAGGAATGTTCCATACAATACCTACACAGCGATTTAATTCCATACATTTATAATAATAACTAATTTGTTCTATTGACTACTGCTGATGATGGTGTAATGAAAGTGAACTATTATTTTAGAAATGGTTAGCCAGGTCGTTTTAATCACGTTACCCGGTATAGGTTCCAGTTCCCATGTCGACCTTTAGTATAGTGGGAAGTCTCCCGGAGGCTGCGGAGGTCGCAGCATGGTTCTAACAAAGTTTCTTTCTGGTTTCCACCATACCCTGGCAACGCAAAATCATCATATAAGTGAAATACTCGTTAATCACTAACAAATTAAATAATAAATAAATTAAATGAAAATTAATTTATTTTCAATTCTTGTGCAAACTTCACGAGAACTTTACTAAAGACACTCCTCTCCCACTGCAAACCCCCAAAAATGACGATTATTTAAAAAATATGCCCATTGATTGAATTGATGCTGAGGAGGATTACGCCTAGTCTCAGTTTCATTAATTCAATCTTTGTCCATACATTTTTTTTTTAATTTAACCGTTTTAGAACCTGCATTGTATCAGGAACAATCAGCGACAATTATAACAGGTTTGTTTGATTGGGGTTTTACGCAGAACTTCACCGATGTGACGGGGTGACAGACAAATCGGGACTAAGCAGAACCTTCCAATTTTGTCAGTGTTTTAGTGCATTCGGCCAAACCTCGCGTGGTTTCTCGTTATTTCACTACTATCACGAATTTCATATGGCTTTAGATGCACAATATTTAATTTAGGAGTAAATTATGATCTGAATGTAAAACAAAAGGAAACTGTGGAAAATGTCTATATTGGCAGTTTTACCCACAGGCTCTGAAAAAGTTCCAGCCAAAATGACTCGTATCACGTCCGAGTTGATGTGCATAGTACTTCCGAGTGCTTCCCAGATGGCTTCCGAGTGCTCTTTAGTGAGGTAAACGTAACCAGTCGGAGACACACATTCCTGGTTATTTTACGTTCAAACTCCCCGCTTTGTATACGGATTAAGGGAGTAAAGACAGCAATTAACTTTTTTTTTCTCTCTTCCATGATGTCGGCTATGTTCATTTTGGAGATAACTTTCCAGTTCCAGGAGAACATATCTTCTGCAACTCATGGACATCTCTATCTTCATACAGGTACCTGTGGCACAGCAATCTAAAGAACAGTGATATGCGCGTTGATACGAGAACTATACACTTAAGCGATCATTCAACGGCAACACGTTAAAGCTTTTTTTCTGTAATTTATTTATTGATTTATTTGCTTGATGCTTAACGGCGTACTCAATTGTATTTCACCTACATGAGGACTCCAAGTTGCCGATTTACAGTGGAAAACCAGGAAGAAACCTCGTTAAAACCACGAAGCGCTTTCAGGAACCGCCAGAAAACTATACGTATGTACCTGAGGTCGACAGGGTGATTCCAACCTATACTGGGTACAGTGAAGGGGACCGAGGAGTCAAACGATTAACCAACTGAGCTACGGCGTGGCCCCTATTCCTAAATTAACTGTACAAATGTAAATATATATATATGTTTTCAATGGAAAACGCTTCCAAGCTATTAGGGCTGCTCCATTGTTCAGACGGATGAGCGTTGGATTGCTGGGTCCGTCTTCACTGTACTCAGAACGGGCATAGGTTCGAGTTCCCTTATCGACCGTAGGGGTATAAGGGAAATATTCCGGTGTCTGCGGAGATCGCGTTTTTTTTTTATAAAAACACTTTATTTCTGGTCGCTTTTCGGTTTGCAACACAAACAGACAACGAAAAGTCGTCATATTATATAGTGAAATACCTTTGATAACGGCGTTGAAAATAAATAAGAGCCAATAAAATAAATAAGCCTAAATTATTAACGTTGTTAAGTTCCATAGTTTTAAACTTCCGAAATGTTGTATTTACAGGACCACGATGCGGCTCCCTAATGCCCATTGATAACTTTAATGGTATACAGAACTAAAAAGCTTCCCATATTAGACGAGACCGCTGTTCGTTCTAATGTTGGCTTTTGAAGAAATATTTGCTTTTCTATGAGACTAAGTTAAAGTAACATACGCACTCAAAAGTTCTGAATTTTTCACTATCACAGAATCTCATGAAAAAATTTATATTATATAAGAAGTACAAGTTAGAGGCTGTCCAATAATTCCAACATCAAATTTGTAGGTTGAAGGAGTATAACTAAAAAACTAAAAACTGAATTTTCTGTCAGAATATTATTATGTAGATGTGTCAATCAGCTGTCATAACTGAGCCACCCTAAGATGTACCGACGCTACTCCAAGTTAAACGTCAATTAGCCTCGTCCCCATCGCCTATTCAAAATCTTAACTCATTCCATATAGGATCATGAACCCGGCGAGATCAAAAGATTTACTTGAGGCATACGATGAAAAATTGCCGGCCTTCCTTACGCTGAATTCGAATTATTGCATGATTTCTCCTGGCTATTCCTAGCCTTGAACCAACTTAATAATTTTCATTTCAAGTTAATTGTTTTAGTTTTTGCACAAACTTCAAAGTTGGTTAAAATGGAGGCAATCTGAATTTGTTGAAAAACGCTTATTTTGGGTGCGTATGTGACTTTAAAGTTTCTTATCCTAAAATGCGCATAATATCTTTAAATTGAAATTAAAATACTCGAATCTTTTCTTGGAAGAATAATAACCACTTATCAGACAAGTTTTACTGAAAGGCTAAGCTTCAAACGTATGTACTGAATAAAACGACGTATGCTTTGAACGGACTTTATAGAAGCTGGATTATATAATAAAAATTAAAAAAAATTAAATCCACTACTTTTTTTTTAGATCTTTTGACACAAAGCGACTTCACCTCTGTTATAGAATATAATAAAACAATGAATCAAAAGGTCTATAACAAAAAGATAGGTGGTTGAAAGAGGGAGCTGTTTTTTTTCTTCTCTTTTTTCGAAGCTTAACGTATACTACAACTTTTCATTACGAGTGTTGGAAACCAATTGACAATCAATGCATTTGCTGGACACGTTCATCGAAGAAAGAAACAATATTTTTTTCGAATTTTTGTGAAGCTACATTAAAATAATTTCAACCATCAAATATAAGATTTTTTGCCTAACCAGCCTCAATATTATAATATTTTAAAAAGAAGCTGCAAGAAAGCTGAAATGTATTATATCGAATATTAACATGTATTTTAAGAACTCAACAGTGACAAAGTATATCTTTAACAAACCCCAAAACCATCTCCATCGCCCCTTAAAAAATCCTCTTTATCCAATTTCAGTTACGACTGGAGTAGATTTCGATTGAGAGTATCAGTTAAATTTAGTGAATAAAGTCTTCCATACATGTAATTGACAAGGCGTGAAAATTGGACGCAAGGTGCATTCAGTGTTAGCTCTGAACTAATGGGCCATGAACGACTTGGGACTTGTCAATGGAGACTAAACCAGCAGTAGGCGGGCAAAGATTACTCTGGGAATGATAAAACCATATTGGGTTTGCTCGCGTCCTTCGTAGAACCGTATGCTTTACGGGCCCTCTAGAATGGAACACCGGCAGTGCATATAGATTGAATTAGACGTCTAATTTACCGGGTAAACACTCCTTACGAAGCCTTCCTTATTCACTCCCCATAGAAACCAACCCATCAACTTCTCACAAGAATACTGGCTTTGTAAGGCCTTCTCCTTGCGCCACGAAAGCGCCTTAAATGCTGACATTGACAGTAAGGGTGTTTGTAAAAATAACAGATCCAAGAGGGTAAAACGTGAGACTGGAGGCGGAACTCTAGCCAAAGATTTGTCAGGCCAGGAATCGTGTCAGAAAGCGAACCAGTACAGTCCTTAACAGTCAAAGTTCAAGAAGGAAAATAAAACGATAATTACTGAATTTATTGAATGCAGGGTTGATTGACTGATTGATTTATTGATTTATTCAATGGCTGGTTGGCTGTTCGATTGATTTAGACGATTGGTGTGTACTGTAATGCTCAGTTATTAGACAGATTTATTTGATTGATTACGTTGCATAAAATAGTTTTCAGAGAAAATAAACATTGCTGATGACAAATAGTTTATTTCTCTATGATAAACTCTTCAAAATGGTTTCCTTGGCATAAATCAGTTTCAATAAAGCAAATAACAAGCAAAATACAACTGAATTCTTATTAAGTTTCGTTATTATTTTTTTGGCACCATTTATTAAACAGAAAGAGTTTTATTAGAACTTATGCACATGTCACCGGATTACGATGGATATGGCTTGGGATGAATTAATTAATCGTCATTGACAAAAAGCAATATGGACAAAGCCCGCGAGTTTCACAAATGAAACCTGTTACGTCCAATCGATGTCACGTAATTTAGTTCTCTGTGAAATATCCAAGAGTTGCCTTTCAGAGAATATCCAACAATTAGATAGGTCTGATATAGTGAGTGGCGAGGATAATGAAAGCAGAACACTTCTAGAGAATGATCTGTCACTTTCCCAATACCTGTAAAAAGGCCAATTACCGTAAGGAATTAAAACAGGTATCGCGAATTTTGTCAACTGCACAAGGCAACACAATAACTTTTTGTCTCAATTCATCTCACCGCGAGAAAAAGGTGGAAGTATGTATCGCCTAAATTGGGTGTTTACCTTTTCAGGTAAAGTCATCAGATTTCATCACAAAGCAAAATGTGTCAGGTGAAATGAAGTGATTAGTTTTCAGCCTGGGGCAGAACTGGTACGCTATTGTGTCGCGCACTTGAAACCACGTGGGACCCCTCACCTCCAAAAAGAACAGCAATTCATTCCGCACTCGAGGGCCGGTATGCTCTCTGCCTTTTACAGGCAATTCTTTCGTATTCTAACGATGAAGCAAATCAGGATTTTGGCTTCAAACTAAACTATTTCACAATGTATTAAGATTTTTTTGTACAAATCAAAAGTTTTTTTCTATGTGTTGAATAGAGTTTCTCTGGTCGTTTTTCCTAACTCCCTAATTGAAGAGGTTTCAGGTGTCTCTTCCGGGCTCTCTGGCAATCCCATTGTTTCGTTACGACGCGTGATGCGGGCTCTGCCGGAAATGAAAGAAGAATTACATCAAAAATGCAGAAGCAATTGGTAGACGGACTATAAACGGGAAATTGTTATCTTAGTATGATCGCCTCATGAATGACAAATAATAAGATTAAGGAAGTTCCACTTCAAATCCCAGGACAATCCTTGATAGAAGTAAATTATCCTTATTGACCAGGTTTAAAGGTGTACAAAGAAACACAACTTTCCGGAATAAAGGGTGAAATTCAACAACAACATGCTTTCATGAACTTAATCTCACATATTACTCTTGATCAAACATTTTTTTATTTCTTCAGTAAACTGTAATGGTTGTCGGTAAACATTAAATCTATACCTGAAGATGAGACAACAACATTACCCCTTTCCTCTTAATACCTAAGATAAACAGTAGGTCTAAGTAAAAATAAAACTTAACAGATAAGATAATACCGATAATACAATAACTGAAACAAACGAGTTACACTATGACAAATATAGTAGGATACCGCCAGTAAACACAGCAGACAATATACATTTAGTATCACAACGGTATATTTTAAACGCATCAAATCAAATTGCATGAAAACGACCTGGTACAAGACTAGCACATAACAAAAGAAATTAGGTTCTTCGTATCCTTAACTCATTAGATTTTAACAAATGTTTTATCTTCAGAATATAAACACCTTATATATAATACCTAAAGTAGCTAGAACAATAACTATATCAAGTTAACTAAATAACAGAAGACAGAATCGAACTTATTGCATGAAATCCAATTCGTCCACTACGAAAGGTTTTCAGTCAAGTTGGGAGTAAATATAAACATTAGCTGAGATAACATAAAATCTGTTGAATAAGCGGGCAAACTAACAATCAATGTTATAAAAACCCTATCAGAAATTTGATCGCTTGGTTTACCTGGACATGATACGTACTTTCACTACTATTAATGTTTACGGTCAGTTGGCAGTTATTATTTATAGATTGGAAAATTCGTCCAGGAAGTGAGCTAGACATAATATTGAGAAAAAAAAAACAACGACGAATAATTTATATATTTTGACATTCAAGCTTTCGGAAATCTTTTATTCCATTTGCAAGACAATAGGTGAGCTTTGGGAGAATTGTATTCTCTTGTAACTTAATATTATTGCAATACCCATTACTGTATTTCGCTGAGGAATTGGCACTAAAGCATACGGGCGACCGAAGATGGACTGTTCGACACAGTTATATTTACGCCATTTATGAAAAGACCACCACGAGTCTTAACTTAGACGTATAATTAGAGGAAGAACAACAAAGAAACGGGAAACTATGAAGATGTGTTCAGTGTTTGCTTGTGGTCAGGTCTGTCAGGATTCTTTTTTCGTTTCGTTTAGCTCAGCTTGGAATAATTAGGACTGTCTTGTTGTCTTACATTTATAGGGCGAGGTGAGGTACAACCGTATCAGGCAGGTTGTTTTAGCAATTGCAGTCGCCATCACAAGACTGAAAAATCATATGTATGACTCTAAACACACACATAATAATATAGACACATGGTCGTTGATAGCGCTATTTGCATCCCACCCTCTGGTTTATTTCCCCAATACGCCCAAACCGCTCCCAAACCTGGCATAATTACCCTGGTCTTAGTTCCTCTCTACCTGTGCAGGTGTCAGTTACAATGGTTAGATCACTGTGTGTTTTGGATTCCATTCAGCCGGTACTTCTGCTCGGGATTTATTTTAATGAAGTTTTGACAATGTTGAACAGACGGCTCCTACAATCAAGTGGCTTACAGACCCTGTCAGGAGTAATAATAACACTGGAGCCAATTGTCCAGCAGTGATACCTATTCATAGAAGGGTGGAGTTTTTCTCACACCCCCGGGCGAACTCTTGTGGCCTAATCCCGAGGGTGAGGTCGGGGGAGGTGGTGTAGAGTGCTCAAATGATTTGTGGATGTCCTAGAGCCTGTCCATGTTGGCTTGTACAAATTGTTTAAGGACCAAGCCAAACCTAAAGAGGACCTTAAACAGGTTTGATTAGTCGGGATTGATCGATTGATTGATTGGTTGATATTTAACGTCGTACTAAAGGATATTTCGCTCATATGACGAAATCGTATAAAATGTATGATAAAAAACCCAGAAAATATTTTAGATAATCAAAGGCAAATGTGGAATTCAAAACACAACTCGTGAAGTCCTGATCTGCCATATATTAATACGGAAAGATGAGGATATTAATCTATCTGGCAGGTTACTTCTGGCATTGAAATCACCATCCAAAGACTAAAAGGTGTGTCCCCGAATTCAGTGCACAACTCGTGAAGCCCTAAGCTGATTTCTGTTTTAATTTCTGAAATACCAATCTTAGTTTACAGTTGAATGTAAAATGCAAACGTCGAGGCAGAGATTGGATGCGTCAGCGTGACGTCGTTAGTTATGGACAATGAATGATTTATTCACCGTTACATTATTGACAAACAAAAATTGAACTCGAAAGAAGATTGATAGATTGATTGATTTAAGATTTCGCGATTGATTGAATGAATTAATGATTGATATATTGGTTGGTTGGTTGGTTAGTTGGTTGGTTGATTGAATAATTGATTGACTGGTTGATTGATTGATTGATTGAGTGGTTGGGTGGTTGGCTAGTTGGTTTATTGATTGGTTCATTGATTGATTGATTGATTGGTTGATTGGTAGGTTGATTGATTGATTGATTGGTTGATTGATTCATTGATTGGTTGGTTGGTTGATTGATTGATTGATTGATTGATCGATTGATTGATTGATTGATTGATTGATTGATTGATTGATTGATTGAT
>JAVFBZ010051809.1:0-10216 GCA_032466195.1 Katharina tunicata
AATTATTGGAAAGCCTCTAACTTGTACTTCTTGAGAAAATATAAATTTTTCATGAGATTCTGTGATAGTGCAAAATTCAGAACTTGTAAGTGCGTTTGTTACTTTAAATAGTTAGGTTTGTTAGCTTTACGAAAAAAAACACAACATACCTCTCCGTTCATGAAGCAATACAAAACAGACACAAAAATTCCCTGAAACCGAAAGCATAATTTTATTACAAATATAAAAACAACTATAAAATTTCTGCAAAGCCATTTAATATATTAAGCCTGTCTCTATATTAACACGATAGCAAACATGAAAGTGTTTAATGTGTACACCAATACGAGATTTTTTTAGATTTGGTCTTGATTTGTCCCCTTGAACCACGTTACTCAAACTTGGGGAGGGTTAAAAACAAATAGGGTGAATACAAGTAAAATGAACTTAAATTACACGTAACAACGTAATATTAATATGTCAGACTATAACAATTTATATTTTAACAAAGAGTTGATGGTTATATTTGCGGTGCTGTTTGTTTTGTTAAGGTAAGGTCGCACGTTGTAATAAACCACTGGAGAACGCAAATAATTATAGCTAGAAATAAGTGATAAAGTTAGAATACAAAAAAACAAAAAGCAAAAATGTGTACAATTAGAATTCGAGAAACAATCGTGATCATTAATAGCAAACAAACAAACAAACAAACTTGGTGACCTAACAATACAGGAGTCATTACCTGGGAAGAATGTAAAACGGCGTTCGTGATGTGATAAGCGTCACGTAACGCTGTGTCATCTTGAGGCTTTATCACAAAGAAAAGATTGGTTATTCCCAACAGTGGAAATAAAACCACAGTGGCTCGGATAGCTTTCCTGGAACGACAGATTATGAGTTGGTTTCTTTAAAAAAAATCCTTAGGCAATGGTAAATTTAAAGCGCATATATTTGGACGATTATATATGAAAGTGGTTTATTTCCTATTTGAATTACAATTATCTAATTGTCCTGATTTAAATATTCATTCAATATTTGATATAAATAAGACAAAAACGTCAAGTGAAGCATTATTTTTGTAATGTCCGTTTAACGCCCTTCATTGGCCATCAGACATGCAAATGTTTGATAAACAATACCTTATATGTCTACAAGAGGGGCTTTTAAGTAAAAAGGATATTTGTTTCATTTGTTACTCACCTTATCAAGTGTATCGTGAAAATCTGAAGACGTACCTTATTTGAGCAGTTTCCACTGTATTGTGAGCTCGGAGTTTAATAATTAAAACCCGAATAATGCTGATGAGGAAACAGACGTTCACCTGTAAATACAAAATGTCACACGATGTTTGTTCCTTTGCTTACATTATGATTGAAGTAAATCCAACCTTGATCAAACTTATCAAACATATCTATAAGTTTTTCGTGTTTTTCCTGTGATCGAGGTCGTGCAAAAGCCTTTTTTAGTAATATGACTATGGTTTGATAAAAAAAACGCGAAGATAAATAAGCCTCGTAATCAGTTGATTGGCAAACTAGATAAGAACACTTAATATAACACAATAGTAAATAGATTAACCGCAATTCTTTAGACAGCAGTTATATTATGAAACAGTTACAAAACGAACTATCATTTTCATCATTTTTAATCATTCAAGTGCCATAAGTACGGGTGGCTTATAAGTGACATTTTTTTTTTTCATTTCTAACTAAGTGAAAATATTTTCACCTCTGTAGATATAATTTCTACCCAAGTTTAAATATTACTACCTAAGTAGATATCATTTCAACTCTGGTACAAATATGTTCACCTCTGTGGAATAATTTCTACTAAATAAAACATTTCTACTCAAGTAGATATTATTTCAACTTGAGTTAAAGTATTTTCACCTAAGTAGATATTATGTCTACTCGAGTTAAAATATTTCTACTTAGGTAGAAATGTAAAAAAAAACCAATTGTAAATAAAAAATAATTGTAAATAAAAAAAAAAATATGTAAACGAAACTATTTATATTTGTGTCACTTATAAGCCACCGTACATAAGACATGTTGAATACAACAAAATTCAAAAATAAAACAACTGAAGGTGCTGTTTCTAATACCTTAATGTTGAGCTTGTACGAATTTAAATAATTTTCGACCAAGATACTATATTGAGTCCAACTCCTTTTCGAAGAGATTAATAAATAGTTCGTGTGACAATGAGTTGACGAGGTGGCAGTCATTGGCTAGTTAGCTTTGCTCCGTCTATACCACCCGGAAGCCATCGAATGTACTGCGCACATCATCTCGGACGTGATATGATCATCGCCATTTTGGCCGGAACTTTTTCACAGCCTGTGGGTCAAACTGCCATTGTAGACAGATTCCACAGTTTCTATTTGTTTTACATTTAGAACATAATTTACTCCTAAACTAATGTATTGTGCATCTAGAGCCATATAGGCTTCCGGCGAACAAAATGTACCATTTTGATACATATTCATACACCTATCACGGCAGAGCTAAGTGATGACAGTTAAATAACGAGAAATCACGCGAAGTTTGGCCGATTGCCGTCTATTATCAAATGGCTATCTCAGTCTGATCACGCGTGATCTCCTATGTACGACGACAACAAGATATATATCCGAGGCTCCGAGGGGCCATCTTTCCGCCCGATTTGGGGGGTTCATAGATTGATCTATAACGTGAGTGTAAGATAATCTAGACTCGGTGTTACATCCAATAACGAGTCTCGTATGCGATACAATTATTCATATGAGGAAAATTGGTCAGAAAACATATTATAATTTCTAAACACTGGTTGTAAAATGTCAGAACAAGGACAAACATGACACGTGAAAGGCGGGAAATCGACATGTTCGAGGATGACTATGTAAGTTTTTACCAATGACTTAGCCATACGATATTGGTTTTGGTTCATAATGCTTTCACGTGCAGTATCTGACGCATTCGGAAATCCTCGAATGTACAGAGCACATCATCAAGGACGTGATACGATTGTCGCCATTTTGGACGGAAATTTTTCACAGCCTATAGGCACATAAGGATAGGGAGAGAAGGTCAGCCGATCAATAATTGGTTCTGCCAGAATGACGTCAAAAATATTAATCGAATATATTTGATTGTCGAAGATTGATAAAACTAAAAACAAATACTGTAACTAATAGATAACTAACCCTAGGTCCCAAACCAGCACTACCAAAACGATTTAAAAAAAGATAGAGACAAAAAAAATTTAAAAAGCAGTGCTGAATTCGAGTCTCTGAGGTTTTGTTTTCGAGTCCAGCTGTCGTGCTAGCTGGCATTTAGCCTTGAAATTTGAAAGGGTTTCCAGATAGGCAAGTATGTTTTACAAGTTGCGACGTCATAATGTCTTGCCCAATGACCTGTGACCTTTGGGTGAAACCTAGAAAAATTATTTACAAAAATACATTGATTTATTTTCTTTTGGGTGACCTCCTTTCCCTATCCGTATTTCCTACAGGTAAAACTTCCAATGTAGGCAGATTGAACGACTTCCGTTTGTTTTACATGCAGGACATGATTTACTCCGAAACTAAAATTTGGGCATCTAAATAAATATGAAATTCAATATGTTTCCCATGTTTGCTTATGCGTTTATGTGCATACGACAGTAAAAAGGCTTCCGGTGAGCAAAGTGTATCATTCTGAGGGATATTCCTGCACCTATCTCGGCCGAGCTTAGTAACGGCAGTAAAAAGGCTTCCGGCAAACAAAGTGTATCATTCTGAGGCATATTCATGCACCTGCGAAATAACGAGAATCACGTGAGATTTTGACGATTGGTATCTGACATCATCAGGTTAAGTAGGTCGCCTTCAAAATGTCACCACAAGTCCTCAGATATCTGTCTTGTTCACATGAGATCTCGCGTGATCAGATTGATGGCTACATTTGAGTTCCAGATAATCGCAAATGTTCTATCCTATTCGATCATTTTGGACTGACACTTGGAGATCGCTTTTTTGTTGTACGCGTTAGGTGATGATCAAGGACAACAAGTGTCACTTTATCACTGGCTCCATGTTGCACAAACACCTACATGATACAGTAAAATGACCAAATATGACCACATAATCTGATGGCCGGATGGTACGTGACATGAACTCTCGTATAACTGCGATCAACTGGTCAAATTTGAGCAGCAGTTTGTAACGTAACTGCTCAGTTGGGATAAGTTTCAATTAATGCTATTTCAAACAAGTGCAACATGAGCTCGTCCTTACACATGGTGTCATGTGATATGTGCAAGATTCGCCAACAGCATACTTTAGGTTAATTCGAAAGAGTTTTATTCGTTTTAAGAATATCAAGGCGGTAAGGCATATCTGAGTATATTTTGACAGCATCTGCAGAAAAAAAACAGCTGTCATTCTATTCATTCTGTTTAAATCATTATTTTTATTTGGTCCACATTATCGTTCGTCTTTGTAAAAAAAAACAGTTAAACCGATATAAATCCCATCAATATATCTTCAGTATTAAAAGAAAGTGTACTTACAAACAGCGTAATCACAACGGGGCCGTATATTATAAACATATAGGGTTGGTCGGAGAAGTTATGCCAACACTGAGACTTGTGGAAGTAGACGAGACACAGCCCCCAGGCTAACGTGACTAACACTGGCATCCCTGAAACCCAGAAAAATTATTTTAAAAAATCATTGATTTATTTCTGCACCTGTGCGTACAGCAGTTTATACGCGAGTGGCTTCTCTCGTCAATGTGGTTTACGATCAGTTTAAATGACTAGTTACTTCTGATGGTATTATGGTAATGTTTCCCAAAAATCGGTTCATCATTGTCTTTAATATGGTCGCTATTCAATCCCTCAGCGGAAAAGTGTAAAAGACATGGATAATGAGTTACGACAAATGGCAGGAGAAGCAAATATTTTCTCAGCACAATTGGTGGTGGAGTATATCCAGATAAAGGTTGTTTGTTTGTTTGATTGATGTTTAACGTCGTACTCAAAGGTATTTCATTTATATGAAGACGGATTCTCCACTTCTGAATCTGCTATACTCAATACGGCGGAAAACCGGGAGGAAACCTCGTAAAAACCGCCCCGGCGATTGCCGAAGTCACCTCGTGTGACTCCCTCATATACCTCAGATCCACTGGGAGACTCGAACAAGGATCTGCAGTCAGACGCTCTAACCACTGAGCCACAGCGCGGGCCCTCCAAATAAAGGAAGTTAGTGCTAATTTGATAATAGACAGTGATCGGAGCATTTGCGAATTTCACAAGCTGCCAATATTCCCGTCGCCTGTTTAATTAACAAGAGAAATGTTTCACGAAAGTAAAATCTCACAACAAACAGGTATCCATGTTATAACCTTCGCCCAGACAGGAGGGGCAACAAGGAACACATCGAGTAAACATTGCATCTTCCAACGATAAATATTACAAATGTGCAACGTTTTACTTCACACCCACCGGGAACCTGGTCAGAACGACGTTAAGATCCTGGCAGAATTTTTTCTACACTGATAGCAGCGTCAGACCATTTATAAGATTCTGGAAGGGTTTTATCAACACCGCGAACGTTTCCTGATCATTGGCAAAAAAATCTAGAAGGGACTTGTTGAGACTGAAAGCAGCGCCAGAGCATCAATACTATTTCCTACAAGGCTTTGCATTACACTGAGAGTCAGGTATGAGTTTTGTTGACATCCTATAAGGTTTTACTTTACACACAACCGCGTCTGAGCACTGATAACATTCTGGAAGGATTTACTTCCTTCCAGGGCATTGATAAGATTCTGGAAGGTTTTGATTTACTTTGCCAGAGGCACACGATTGCTGACAAGATACTGGAAGGTTTAAGTTGACAATGAGATCCATATCAGAGCCTTGATAAGATTGTGTATGGCGCAGATTATTAATAAGGCACTGGTAGGTTTTACTAAGAGCCAAGCAAAATTGCTGATAAAATTTTAGGATATTTTAACAGTTAACGCTGTGTTCGTTTCCTTTCAAACTTAAATATATCATACTAAGTGGAGTGTAAAAAGTATAATTTTTTAGAGAAATTTTTCTTGACAGTCATTGTATTGGTTCAACGTGTTTGTTGTTCGAGTTTTAAGTTATAAGAAACTTCAACAACTCACACATATTCTCGGTACACTGACAACAGGGCATAAAGACGTTGCTGTTAATGTTTATGTTGCACGTCAATGTGGCAACAGTAAACTCATTCGTTTTACCAACCAAAAATAAATTGGTCAACGACTAAATCAATCCCTCTAAAAGAAGTGCTCTTCGGATAGAATAAAACACAACTAAAATCTAAACTGGCCAATCATCATTGAATCCGTCTTGAGAAACACCACTCACCCCATCCGATGAAATGAAATAATTTAAAAGGTGCATCTGTACTGAAGACGGACACCACTATACGGTTGTGTAGAAAAAGTCCTTCAACAAACATCCAGAAAAAGTTGGCTAAGAGAGCACACTCTGCGATAGCTTTCAACAGTTTACATAGCCATTCCTGAAATATAGACGTGTAAGTTATATTACTATTTCAACAATTATAATCATGTCAGAGAAGGACTTACTTCACATGATGTCAATTTTTATTCTGGTGCGAGTCTCATTGGGAAAATTGACCGGTTATATATGTACAAATTTATATAATATATAAGATCATAAACATAAATAAACATTTATCAGAAATAGAAACAGCGACGTAATATATACGAAACAACAGTTCTTAAAGAGGTTTATTTTAGTGCAGTTATTTCTTATAAATTATGTTGTCATACGCTGAAGGAATAAATAGGCCTTTGTCACTGTTCATTTGTGGTTTTCGTCTTTTGATTTGTATTGCCTCTTGTAGTACTTTTAGTTAATGAATAACACGTTGAAACTATAGGAGTGCCATCCATTCAAAATCAAGACAAAATGTAAACGAACTCTTTCCAACGGCCAGTAAGCCGAATAGATACGAGGAATTATATAAGATCCTTAGAAGAAAAACTAGGGTTGTATTCGCAATAACCGCAAGGGTAGTTGAAGATTAAGATTAGTAGTGTATGGTAATATTGTTCTTGCCATAATCTCCAAAAATTTGTATCTGTATATAGAATTTAGTATCAGCCTCTATATCATGACTGTTTACTCACCACATCTCTGTATGTATGCGCATTTCTCCCGAAGACATATGGTTCATACATAACGATATCCAAGACAAACCGTATAATGAAGGAAACTACCAAATTCTTGTGGATAGATATCCGACTGCAGTGTAACGATCTGAAGATTAACAAGAAAATTGCATTGAACTATTACTTGCGTACATAATTACTTTTACATGCAATCGGTTTAAGTTTGTCTTCATAATAGTTAATCTTGCTTGCGTAAGGTTCTTAAGACAAAAATAAAGGGAAAGTTTAAAATGAAAACTGTCCACACCAAATATCAAATTGCAATACCAAATACCAAATTGCAATACCAAATGGCCTTTCATCTGAAGCGTGTCCAAACCGCCAGAGAATAAACAGTTCTGGTATTCCCACCGTGTCATGTCCCAGTTTGAGATTTGAACTAAAGAAATGTGGTGTTCAATGTGACTGAGGTGTGAAAACACCTAAATCAACTATACAGATAACATTAACAAGTTGTTAGCAAAATGAAAGACTTTATAGTCCTGCCAAATTTCACGAGTAACATAATAGTTAAATGCCTTTGTTGATGGCATAGCTTTGTGTTGGATTCATTTTAGTTAATGTCCACGCCTGGAATGCATATTGCAATTCGTGAGAACATAAAGCACATTACTGCAGACATTTCAATATATGGGTAATTCAATTCGATATTTTGAGTGATGATAATTGCGGAATTATTTACAAAATGTGGTCAATGGATCTGTTTCATTTGTTTGCAATTTATTGTGTCTCCTAAAGGTTGATACAGTTTTGGAAGATAAAAAGACAAGCAGCTGCTATGAAACTTACCTAAAATAACAGAAGATAAATAACGTCAACATCAATAGAACTAAAGAAATACATCCACCTACAAAATAAATATCTCTAAGGACGGTAGCCGTGTGAACACTGATATCAGAATTCCCTTCCTGCAAACAAAAGGGTAAACTATTTAAAATAGAGAACACATTGGTGCAAACCTGTCGTAAATCGGGAGATACACGGATATCGACATACGGGAAACAAAATTAACTATTAATCGCAAATTTGCTTCTTGACATCCCCGTCAGTTCCGACACCAAATTAATTCTAAAATGCTTATCTGTCTATTGTTTTCAAATACCTTTTCTATATTATGAGACTAGTGATCCTAGCAAATATGTCCTTGAAATCTATAATTCAGCATTAGCGCGTGTTTTTGTTGAAGACATATAGATACTAGCTAAGCAAAAAATTACGTATGTATAAAGGAAAGTAATACACATAACACCAAAACTGTAACATATGGAAGCTTTGTTATAACAATATTCTCTTAATTGCTGCCATTTATTCATTTGGGATGGATACATTTTTCGTGAGTACGACATACTGAAATATTAATTTTATCTATTCGATTTTCTCTTATATATCCAGACACATGAATACCCAGTAACCATGTTTATGAGAGGTAGTTGTCTAACTTCAATATCTTATGCTGCAAGCTGTTAATTTCCTGTGGACAGTGTAACCATATCTGTTTTAAACCCGATCGTTATTTATAGCACAACGAAGATATCTTTATAACTTACCCCTGGAATATATTCCCCGATGCATGTTTCATAATTGGACCAGTTCCCTTCCCAGTAACCAAGTTCATCACAAGTTCGGTGGGCTAGAGGATCTGAAATACGCAAGAGCCGACAGCCAATAAACATGAAATTATCCCATTAATGTTTTTAGAGAATTGAAATAGATAAATTGAACTTTGCTTGGATCCAATGACTTTCATAAAATTTTGTCTGTCTTTGGTTTAATACAAAAATGTATTACTTTGCCCGTTTTATAAATGCGAGCCATCCTGGATAACTATTTTCCAAAGTATCATTAGAGACATGCAGAGCTAGATGGCGAGTGAATGAGCTACAAAGCAGTGGCAAAGAGATACGTACTCAATCAAATATCTAAGGTATGAGCAACAAATCAGGACCAACAGGATGAAGACTGTAATAGATAGCAACGGTATTATATACAAATCAGTAGCAAAGATATGTATTTGGAATGAGATGTCGAAGGTATGAGCTAAACATGAGTAACAAGAGATACATATGGAGCCACAAATCTACCAAAGAGATACATTCTGAGATAGAAGTTCATGGTATGAGCTACAAGTCAGTTGCAAAGATATACATACTGTACATGCAATATATATCGATGGTATGAGCTATAAATCTACCAAAGAGATACATTCTGAGATAGATGTCCATGGTATTAGCTACAAATATATCAAAGAGATACTGTATGAAATAGATGTCCATGGTATACAGTCCAAGTCAGTGGCAAAGAGATACATACTGTAATATATATCGATGGTATGAGCTACAAATCTATCAAAGAGATACATTCTGAGATAGATGTCCATGGTATTAGCTACAAAAATATCAAAGAGATACTGTCGGAAATAGATATCGATGGTATGAGCTACAAATGTATCAATGAGATGCATTCTGAGACAGATGTTCATGGTATTAGCTACCAATATATCAAAGAGATGCTGTCTGAAATAGAAGTCCATGGTATACGGTCCAAGTCAGTGACAAAGAGATATATACTGTAATATATATCGATGGTATGAGCTTCAAATCTACCAAAGAGATACATTCTGAGATAGATGTCCATGGTATTAGCTACAAATATATCAAAGAGATACTGTCTTAAATAGAAGTCCATGGTATACGGTCCAAGTCAGTGACAAACAGATATATACTGTAATATATATCGATGGTATGAGCTTCAAATCTACCAAACTTATGGATGACAGCATGTCGAAAATGGATGATTCAGTAGCTGGTGACATACCGGACAAGTCTGTCCCAGCGTACACCAATGATAAGGGTGAAGTCCTGGTACCACTGATAATTTCCCTTGGTGTCCATTATCGTACCATGCGAAGGGACAGTAAGATCTAAAAAGTTAGGAAGCAAAGGCCAGTAATCCAACTATCGCAGAAAGACTTTGCTCAGAAAAAGGCGGCCTTGTACAAAAAGTCTAGGAAAACACCGTACTAACCTTTATAATGG
>JAVFBZ010051818.1:0-10216 GCA_032466195.1 Katharina tunicata
GAATATGAGATAATTTCTCGGCTTTAATTAGTCGATATCCCTGTGCCAGTGTGATTACTTTTGACAAAAATATATATGTATATATATATATAATGCAGATTTTTGTTTGCAGATATTACGCAATTTGTCACCCCCTGAAGGCAAAGTTCCGATGTTCTATGACCCGCTGCCACATTTTGATTGGTATATCCTGGATCGTTTCAATCATAATAGCAACACCTACTGTGATCAGCGCGGTAAGGTTTCAGACGGACATAACTTTGATGGGTTTGATAAGCAGCGTTTCGGTATAGTTGCTAAGACTGTTTTCAAGCAAATGTTGCTTTGCAATATACCAAGAAGTTGAAAATCCAAGTTATGTTTTATTACTTTCTCAGCTTCTAAATGACGCTTAAACAAGTTAAGGTTATATATGGTTTGGAATGGCTTCGTGTTGCGCATGTGTCAATTATTATCATATTTATGCTTAAATTTACGTTTCCAACCGTTTCATTCTCAGCAATACGTTTTGTCTGAGCTAACTTAGCATCGCATTACTATTTTTAAGTAACTCAAATTCGGGTAAACAAATTCATGTCGAAAGCAAAATTCACTGATGAATTTTTCAATGCACGACAATGTCAGCCATAGAGATGTCTTCTTTAATATTGCTCTGACAATAGAAATAATCATGTGCAAACGCTCAAGAGGCTATTTAAAAGTGGTATGCACTGTCTATTTAGTATTTGCTGACTCACTTGAATCTTGGTATGTTTACCCCTGTAAGGCGTTGGGTGCGCCTCCGTGTATAATGTTTTCTGGGATGTACTAAAGTATTTATTTTTAGGGGCTAACAATGACGTATAAAATTGAAAAAGGGAGAACTGAAACTGAATACATTTACTATTTTTCTGTTACCAACAAAATTTTTGATAAGCGAACTATGATTATTTTCAAAGTTTAACTTTCGTTTTTCGTTTTCTCCAACACTTAGTATGACAATGTATAATTTAGACCCTCTCTGTTTATATCTGAATATTTCAATAAAGGTTATACATATTTTTTAAAGATAAATCTAGCACTGTTTAAGTCGGAATCTTTATAATCCTTTCTTAATTTAGCCCAGCACTTTTGATAATTGAATTATTTTGTCTACAAAACTTATCCAGGCAATATATCATTTTTGGATACAAAACTTTCGACAAGACACAGTATAAATTAGACCTTTCACGGTTGATAAATGAACCTTTTTCCCTAAAAATAGTTACAAAGCAGCGTATAATTTAGCCTCGCGCTGGTAATATCATAATCTTTTCTCTAGCAAAACTGATAAAGACAATGTATAATTTAGACTGGCAAATTTGAAGTCTTGATATTTTTTTCTCCTGCAAAACTGATTAAGACAGCGTAATCTAACTTAGCACGCTCTGAATCTTTTTTCTCCTACAACAATTTGTTATGGGTTTCCGTTAAGAACCTATTACATCCTAGTGGAACGTGTTAGGACTTTTCATTATTTAACCTTTCAACGTTGATAGCTGAATCTGTTTCTCTTTAAATACAAAATATAATCAAGTCCTGTCTTATTCATGTATGAATCTTTCTCAATTACTGTTGCGGCTAAAGACTATGTAAGCTGTTAGGCCTATTATGCCTCGCACTATTACAGCTAAGTTGGATATATGTTTATGGTTCACAGAAGTACTTTGCGGAGCGTAGTTTAGGACCGATCTGTACCATTTATTACGAGAGTCCTCTCCTACTCCAGGCGCACTACCTCTACTTTATGATCATCCTACTCGTTATACCAACCGCTATCATGATATTCACTTACGGGAAAATCTGCTTTGTTCTCTGGAAGAGCGCAAAGAAGGCCTCTCTGATGACCAACCAAGATGGGTTAGTTAACTTTGATTTGTTTTCTCTTTTTCGATTTTTGTCGGTCCTGATTAAAATCTATTTGTTATTGAGTTCTCGCATTAAGATATGAGCAAAATATATAATACATGCCGTCGATTGGTTGGCAGAGTTGGCCAATTCTTGAGTCGTTTTCATGTACCAATGCTTAAACACAATACAGATGTGTTTTTCTGTCTTAAATCAGATTGGTTCATAACCTTGTATAAACAGTGATTGTACACTAGGTTGCTGATTATCTTGATAGGGTCTACAATTTAGGTAAAGGGTGATTTATTACTTTACTTAAGTTGTTTTTCAAATTCTGCCTACAGGAAAGCGGACAAAACCCCACCGGAATTGAAGGCCAGAGTTAAGGTAACGTTGGTGTTGTCATATTGTCATGATTTTGATTCTGGCAGGGAATTGTGGGAATTGTATGAAGGACTTGTGAATGATCCTTTGGTAATACAAGCAAACGGATCGTCAATGGTAAATCTCTGTACTCAGGTTGTAGGCTTATGCAGTTGTCTGAAAAGGCGTTAATTTAGCAAAGGTACTCACGGAAGAAAGGGTTTACTCGTCTGAAGGTTCCTGAAATATACACTTCAAAACATGTTACGCTTTAGTGTCCACTATTTCTGCACACAAAAAAGGTTGTAAATGTTTTATAGTCAGTTTCATAACAAAATAGAGCAAAGTATCTTAGAACAAAAAAACCTTCATAAATAGTTACAACTTGGTTAGCTTAAATGCCATTTTCATTTAATCTGACTTGTTGTTTTGAGACATTTATTTTACTCAAGTCGTCATGTTTTCTGAGACAAATGAGGAAATAAAACAGCGTTTACAATAGCATAAATCTGGCCGCTTTCGCTGAACTATTTTAAATAGCGGTCGTCGCATTGTTTGAAGTAGTCCTTCGCCCACCCATTTCAGTCGAGAGTCCGTGAAAGTTCGACGAAATGTCCCCCCAAACATGATTCTCTCATGAAATATTGTATCAGCTCTCGTCGCTCTTCAAGCTCGATTGAAAATGCATTCCGACCTCAGACAACTCGAGCTGATACATAGTCGAGTATCCCGCACTGTCATTACAATCTCTATTTATTTACAGACGACACAAGCGTTCTGCTCTTTAACATATGTCAGCATGCTACTGAAAGTAAAGTGTTGAAAATTGTCTAGCAACAGACAAAATCTTTGCCTTTAAATTTACAGATGGTTATTTAAAAAATAAAACCTTCAAGAAGTTAATAAAAACAAACTCTTAGGAATTATCTTCAACCTTAAATAGTTATTTACATCTCGTATTCACCACATATCATACAAAACATCCGGAAATATAGGTATAATTCTCAAAAGTTTCAATTTTTAATCCCTTTTTATACTGTATAGTTCCCTAACGAGGTAATACATATCCATGACATATTGATTGTTTAAAAACATTACGATTACATTGATTACACTTATTACATTAAGAGCTATGTATATGATTATGTTGTTGTTGATTTCTTTAATATATTATAGCTACTTAAACTAACAGTCATCATGAACCACCATTTAGTAGTTCACTTAGCGCGATAGATCAAGTCTTATCGGGACTTTATTCCCGCCATATCATTATTTTTGTTAATATATTTTTGCAATTGTGTTCATATAGAGAATAAAAAACCCTAACCTAAATATAGGTTTTAGGAACGTTTATCAAATTATGCTAAAGGAAGAAAAAACGGAAGTAATTTGCTGCTCACACGGAATGTTCATTACGTATATTGATTTACCTTTTCACGTTAGACTGGAGTTGTTGATTTAATACATTTTGGTGCATATACAGTAACAATGTATTTTTTGCCATTTTACTTTTACTTCACTACATTAAGTGTGTTTACTTTAAAATGTCCCCTTAAATATCAACATTAATACACATTTATTCACCGAATAAATATCTGAATACGATAGTCTTGACTAAAATTAGTCAAACCTATCCTCTTAATAAAAATCAATATTCACAAAATTTTCCCCGTTAAATGTGATTGGTGCAAGACTATTAATATTTCTCTGGTATAAACGGGCCGTTTGTGTTGTTGTTGTACTCTTTCCGGCACAGGACAGAATCGATACACAATTATGCATTGATTGATTTAGAATTGAATGAAGAAATAGGTCATAATACATATCAATCTGTAACCAATTAGAGGGAGATTTTCATGTTAAAGTCATTCAACACTTTCACTCAGACAATTACAAGATTCTTCAACTAAGTGTACCTTACTTAAAGTCACAGTCGCACCCAAATTCTAATCGCCGTCATTTTAACAAGTTTTTCATAAATTTAATGAGTTGAATTGAACTAGAAAATATTCAATTGGTGCAAGGCTTGCAGGAGCCAGGAGAAGTCCTGCTGTGTTTTGAATTCAACGTAAAGGTGTCCTGCGGTTTTTGCTCATACGTATTAACAAAGAATTTTATTCGACTGTAGTGAATGATCTTGTATCTAACAAGTCTACATTCTGAATCGTGTAAGTGGCGTGCTAATAACCGTTGACGTACATGTACATCGAGTATAGTCGACACATCAAAGTATGACCGAAATGTGAGAGCAAATTGACATACTATCTTTAATATCTGACAGAATTTTTAGTTTTCAGTTACTTTTAATCTTTCACTTCCACTATGAATCCGTGGGCAGAATTAACGGAGCGGTTTCAGATTTCACTCCTTGAGAAACATGTATATAACTCACGTGTTTCTGTAGTACCGCAAAACACACCAATATGGCCCAGTATGTAATGTAACTTGTTGGCAGTGAAGCTGTATAAACTAATCGCAATTTCACGCTTTTTTACACCCAATGACAATTGAAGACACTAGCCAAAGTATCGTCAAAAATACAACTGCTGTGATACTCTGAGGTATCTAAGAATGGTATGTAGCGTGTGCTATTCTTCGTTGAATCAACACAAAATAATTCAAAATGACACGGCGCCCATTATTAAGATTTTTGTTGTGTATTTTCGAAGAATCACGAGTAATAGATCGTTTTGGTTGCGAAAATTTTCGAAGCTTTACGTTAATTCCATCTCTCTGCTTTATAGGTTAAGTGGAATGTTAAAGATAACAAACGTATTTAATGTGCAAGTCGTTCATTATCAACAATTCTGGACTAGAGCTGATGCAGCTCGGAATCAAAGACTTTGAGGATAGATACAGCTGAGAAGAAATGACGCATCTTTTCGCCGAATTCGAATCCGCGCAGGATTTCTACTGATTAGAACAGGCCTTGTTCCTATTTAATATTTTTGTATTTCAGCGAAGCTGTCTTGGGTAATAAACAATCTTTATTATGTTGCTAATTCGTGGAAAGCTGAGCCTCGTCATTTGTTTGTTTGATTGATTACGGGTTTACGCCAGCTTACTGACAAAAAACGCAAAGAATAAGGTCTGTACACAAACCAGAACGCCTCGACAAATCATTTTCCTGATGTCCCGTTGCCAAGGCGATTATGAAGCCCCGGTCACCCGCCAGAATTTTAAAATAACTTAATTTATTCAAGCAGGTTTAAATTATTAGCATACTTTGCAGGCCAAACCTGAATTTTTAACGTTTCTTCTTCGGCCTTTCACACGTAAGGTGATGACTTTGGATCTTGGTTACAACTTTGTTGTGGTTTTTATTTCCTTAGGTGATCAAGACAATGGTGTGTCTACTGGTGGTTTTCCTCGTGTGCTGGGGACCGCGTCTGATTCTCAACACAATTATGGTCTACTTTTTATATATACGGCCGATAATCCGGCTCTATACTGACATGCTTGTGGAGTTACTGGCGAATGGTCACAGTCTCATCAACCCGGCCATTTTCATCCTCTTCTCACAGTAGGTCTATATATAATATCATTCCCTTCCGTCTGGCAGTTTGAGTTATTCACGATTTCCATTCATATGCAGGTATTTCAGCGCCAATGAAATCTTCATCGTAAGTGTAATGTGAAGTGATGCAAACCATTTGGGACAGTAATAAGTTTAGAAACACGCATTTAATTAAACCTGTGCCGGTCGAACTATATATTTGAAAATTTAGGATAATGTTTTACCTGTTCATCTTTTCTTTCCGCAGACCATTTCGCTCGGCCTTTGCTAAGCGCTACCCAGGGTTGTGTTGTTGCTTGAATGTGTTGAAGAGGACAGCAAGTTCCCGGTCGTCTTTGGTTAGCGGGCAGACGGTTTCCTCTACCGACGGTCAGGTCAACGGCAGCAGTACAACCCCCAACAACCATATGTGATGAGTTCGAATCGAGACAGGGCTACTCAACGTACACCTGTATCTCGCATCAGTAATAGTAGTCTCAGTAAACCCAAGTAGACGATTCAAACGTTTCTTCGTTGGATTTCCACGTAATCTTTTCAACTGAAGTAACTTTCTTAAATGAAATCTAACTTTAAAAATTGCCATCATCCAAATTCCTGAATATGGGATCCCCCGAAGGGTGTGTATATATTATAGCCACAGATTCATTAGCGTACATGTAGGAGCCATAAAGATTGTTACAACGATTCCGCGATCCGGTCTACGATCTGTATTTGGCACACACAAAAAAACACGTTATTACTACAACTGGTTTAAAGTCTTACCCTGTAGTCTAAATACCGTGTTCTTGGTAAAGATCAGTTGGAGCAGTGTAAGCCAAATCATTTTGTCTAGTAAACAATAGCAGCAATGATACAACTGCAGTTTGCCTGTAAAATAGTAAGTAATGAGTTACATGCGTGCAGTTCTGTCTTGTCATAATGTTATTTGATATCCACTATACTGCTTATATGTTATATTATACCAAAGAACGTTTTAGCTTGCTCATTCGGCTATCACAGAGACATGGATCAAAGAACAATGACTGTTGTAAGCAGATAACTTTTCCTCCATATAAAATAACTTATACAGTGCCCTTCGTAAATTATCATAAAAAGGTACATACATTTAAAAAGCAAATTATGAGATGAACTCGGTACATATTGGTGTTTGCGTTGAAATATGAATACTTATTTTCATTGTCATATGTGCATTATATTGGTTTAACCACGTGTTCTTTGGTATGTTATCTATAAATGTTTAAAGCACTGTTTTCGGTAGGCCTATTCCCAAATCATATTAAAATTGTTGTCTTCTGTGTGAATGTATTCATTTTTTCTTCTTTCTGTCCTCTTTCATTTGCCTCCAACCAGTTGATTCAAATACATTTTTTGTGTTTTCAAGATAGTTCAATTGTGTACGCTGGAAATATATTGCGTTAGCATCCTTACATGATTCAACATTATGGATCCTGAAAGGCGAAGGCAATAACTGTTAATTTTTCAAACACTTGTTCCGGCAGACTTTTTAGTGTCCAGTTTGTTATTTTTAGACTTTCACTTACTAGAAAAAAGTAACAGAACTGTGTCATGCTAAAACATTGCAAACCCCGAATCGTACAGGGCGATGCGGAGCACAAATTTGGAACTTTTGAACCGTCTTATTCGATACTTATTGTCCATTATCTCCAATTCTTTGGTTAGTTTATATCATAACATTATATTTGAATTAACCGTAAGTGTCAAAGAATCGCTCTGCGGCAGTAATTTTAAAAACGAAATTCGAGTTATTGAGGGAGATTTTCGAATTTGGCCGCCACCTTGCTACTCTCGTTGAAAAATAAAATTACATTTTAAATGTTATCAATGTGTGAGGAGTGCATTAAAATAAAATATCTCAGAGAGTTCAATGTTACCAAACAGAGTTGAAAATCACTTATTTAGACAAGCTTAAACCTATTAGTGCCACAAAAATTACACATCTTTGTTCATTACTATTTTGTATCATTATATATGGATTACGTAGTAGACTTATAACGGTATGGGCCTATCTAACTCTTACAAAGCTTTGATTTTAATTAAAGAAACACATCTTACTTTTTCTTTTTGCGGTAAAATATCGATGGCTCTGTGATAGCAAATCTTTTATGACTTTCCTGTTTAACTTTGGCGATCCATTTCACCCGAGTTCTGGGTGGGAAGATATATGCAAAACCGTATTAACGTCAATAACACAGGGTTTGAGCCTTTTCGTAACTATTAAGTACCATCTAGCTTTTCAACGCAGACTGAACTTTGGGATAAAAACGCGCCATCTTAATAAGTACATTCTTCAGCTTTGTGCGCTACTTTCATGAGGATGTGTCAATTTGCTGTCACATCTTGGTCAGGATTTGATGTACCGACGTTACTCTAAATCAACGGTCATTAGATCCGCCCCGTACAAGATTCAAAACGCTGACTTATAAGGTCATTCACCACAGCGGGACCTAAGGCCTTGTTGACACATTACTTATGAGTGAAAATGAACAGCCCTCTTAACGTTTAATTTGAAATATGGCAGGATTATATGACTTCCGCTTTTTTATTTCAACATAACTGTTTTTATTTGTGAAGAAACTTTTAAAAATGAGGCAATCAGCATTTGTTGGAAAACACTAATTTTGTGTGCGTAAGCTGCCCTATATAGCTGTAACTCGTCCCACGACGACCGCATAATTTACGGCAATTTACCGAATATCACTACATAAAATAGTGCTTCTTTATGACCAAGCCAGTTATATACACTGGCGAAGGTTTTAATCAAATGGGTTTGAGCAAGTAAAACAAATCACAACCCTATGACATATGGATAAGGGGACACAACTCCTACTATATAAACGTGAACATGCCTTCACATGAGCCTACACCCAAAGCAAAGGACACTTCGGTGTCTTTTGTAAATAAGTTGGAAACCAGGAACATAATTTCGTACAGGAGAGGACTCGACTGCTGTTACAAAGCAATATGAATTCTTAGAAAGGTACCAAGTTAATAAGTATGTCCACTCGAAAGTCGGATGAAAACTGCAAGGAAAGAAGCAATTATAGTTCACACGCAAATGCTGATAGATTATTTGATTATCTTTATTTCTCTGAATACATTAATTCGTGGATAGTATCTGGAGTCGGATCTGGGCAGTAAGACGCACCAGGGAAAATCTTTAAATAGCCACCCCAAGAAAGTTGTATGAAATCATTAAAGCACAAAGTTAATTAGGACATCTTTACACGCTAATTGTAGGTGGAGTATGTGGATTAACGTCAGTCTCTATAATTCTAAAATAGAGAATCAAATCATTCTCCCTACCGTCGAGTCTTTGACTTTAAAGTATTGACCGGCCATCTTGTTGTTCACCTAGAAATAGTTTTCCCTCTTTGCTGATTGTAGCGAGTGAGTTAATTTGTGATAAGATGGTACTGCTTCACGATCTTAATTATTTTCTTCTGCCTTTACAGACTTCAAATTGAATCGGCCCTATGACAAATTGTTTTCTCTATTTAATTGCCAATAAGCTGGTAGTAAAATATAGACTATTCATTCGCCAGCGAACTTTTTTGCGAAAATAAATACTACGACAACAACAAGGATGGCCTGTCATTACATTAGTGCTGGTTTTCTTCTCAAATTTCTTCATAGGTCGATAAATCAGGTCAAGCTTCAGTAGCCTCTCTATGAAGTTCACAGCTATATTCAAAATGGCTAATCATTACATACAAGGCCCGTCACCGAGTGAATCAATGGGCCGTTTTATACAAATTTAGTTCACCCCAACCTCTTCAATAACGTGTTGTATTCGGAGACTGACAGGTAAGCAAGTACCTATGGAAGCTCATAGCGGCCACTCGCGATGTCGAACCTCTCCATTAGTAAATCGCGTGGTTTTCAAATTCCGCCATTTTGAAGGCGAGAACGCGAGATAGCGAGATTTAACAGTTGAATCTCGCGATCTCGCGTTCTTGCTCCTTCAACGTTTACACTTTGGGAAAAAAAGGCCAACAACTCGAGATTGTTTTGTAAAATCGCGTAGTTTGTAATTATTCGTAAAGATTGGGCAGAGGGTGAGATCGCGAAAACGCGAGGTTTAACTGTGTTAAATCTCGCTTTCCGGTGAATGCATACGCATGTCTAATTCAACATATCAAACTGAAGATTTTGCCCCTCACGTTAATAAGAGAGACTGATATAATGTAAAACACGAGATTTAATATGTAAATCTTTTGGATTTCAAATTCCACCACCTTAAAAGTGAGATCGCGAGATAGCGATCTCGCTCCATTGCCTTACAACCTAAGTAACGAAACAACATACCCGTAGATTACATATGTGAGATTTAACTGTAAAATCTTGCTAGATGGCGGAATTTGAAAACGCGATTCACATACACTCTTCAAAAAAAGAAACGCAAAACCCAAATATCAATGTAAATTTGATGGTATTCAAGGACGTGTAGAT
>JAVFBZ010051829.1:0-10216 GCA_032466195.1 Katharina tunicata
TTGGCATGTTTTCATATTACAAAAATCAATTCGTAACAAAATATTTTGAAAACAAGTTGGTATCGTTTCTTTTGGACCCTAGTGTAGTAATAATCCATCCCATGACCAGCGCCTTCAAATAACTCGAGCCATTCTACATCGTTTATTGGATGCTCTAGAGCATACAGTATCCCTCCCCTACTCTAGAGCATTGTTCAAATCCATGTTTTTACTGGCCTTCAAGGCTTTCCTGCGTGTGGGAGAAATGATACCCAATGCGACTGGCAAATCCAATGTCTTGCAGCTTAGCAATGTGACATTACCTACCACTGACTCTGATCATCTGACTATTAGCTTCCATCAATTTAAACATTATGCAGGTAAGCCTTATCATTTACAGATTCCCAGGTCCCCGAATGTTTATTGCGCAGTAAAAGCCATAATGGAATATCTTCGACTTAGGGGAATATCGCCAGGCCCTCTGTTCGCCTATCCACCCAATCTCCATGTGTCCGCTAAAGAATTTTCTAGTCGCCTTAACGAGGCATTAATATTTTCTGGACTACCAGTTGCTAAATTGAAAAGTCACAGTTTTCGAATTGGAGCAGCTGCTGAAGCGGCTGGGCTGGGTCTTTCTGACGCGCAAATAAGACAACTGGGGCGTTGGCAATCTGATAGTTTTAAGAGATACATACGGCTGCATTCTGCTTCTAGTATTATTTAACAGTCAGCTAGCTCTACAATTTAACAGCAACTTTTCTCAGATATGCTAACATCGTTTGGGAGCTTCTCTTTTCAGGTTTTCTAGTTTTGGAGATTAGTGTTGCTTAGCCTCCTAGTATGTCACAGAGTTTGGGGTTATTCAGATTTCACAGCATTCCAGTTAAGGGTCCTTTCCGTTCAGACAAGAAGCCTTACCTGTGTGGAAGGGGATGGGTGTTTGTCCTTGGAACTGTGCTTGATCTCTGCTCACCCCTGTTCACACCTGTTCGTGTTTCACACATTATTAGAGACTTTCATACGTGGGGAAGCACGGGATGTCTTCCTCTTTATATAAATTCTAACACAGTGAAATTCACATATGCATTGTTTAATTGGTACACTCAAATACGGGGGTAGTACGGGATGTCTTTCTCTTTGTTTGTAGGATACCAATTTTGCCACTTTATATTTTGTGGGAATTGTATTATTAAAATGTTTACGGTAAGAGTTTTGCCGCTTGTTTTTGAACTGTTTGATGTCCAGTGCACGGACAGGTAAGTTGGCAGATCAGGAGCGTAGATCGCCGAGTAAAGACCTGTATTTTGTTATCTTAAATATATGTACTTTTTGCAAAGTCTTGTCTTTGAGTGAGGCCATGCCTTACAATTTAATTAAACACATCAAGGAAGTACGGGGTGTCTTCCTGCATGACCAGTGGTTTTAGCGGCACAAGACATAAACTTTGTCAATTTTGTATATAGGCTGTTCAACAGCAACCTGTTTGCCTTTTTAAACTATTAGTACTGTACAGACTTGTTGACAATGTCACTCCATTGGTTACATATACTGTTGTACTTTTAGGAATCACATATTTGCTTTTCTCCACTGGTTTATGCTGCAGTTCTCATCTGATACCATTCATGCTTTTCCCAGTACAACCCCCTTCGAGGAGGTCTGTTTTTTTAGTGCAGTTTGGTGATGGTAACTTTGGTCTGTTTGGGGTTATATGAGGAATAGGTCCCTGTTGACTGGGGTCTGGTTGTGGGGCTGCCACTCATACTGTCTCTGTATGAGTGGGAGTGGCGGGTCAGCCCCATTTCAATCATTTGTGGCTAGACACCATATATTCTAAATTTATTTTTTCTAACTATTTTGTAAATTCCAATTCTCAGTTTATAAGTAACAAGTTTATTCTCATTTATTTAAGTCTATATTTTCTGAGATTTATTTACAATTTATTAAACTGTCGCGTATGTGGCCTCAGTCAACTCAAAGTCCGTAGTCGTCTCCCCTTTATTTATGGTTATTGTCTTGAGACTTGAGCACAAAAGAATATATTGATCCAAAAAGTTGGCAAAAGAATCATGTAACGCTTAAACAAACAGTACCATCAAACAGTTTTAGCTTTGGTTTGTTTTGTTGGGGCTTAACGCTGTACTTATTTCACTCATGTGACGGCGTGCCAGCCCAATCAGTGGAGAAAACTATGCACTCTAAACTAAGATGGCAACACAGATGGCGCCACAATAATTGTACAGGAAACCACAACAAATCGGCCTGACGATGCTCCTTACATCAGAGCACCAAGGCACTGTAGGACCACACCCAACCACCCACTCTGGATAAACATGACAGATGTCTCTTAATTTAATACAGTTTGCTAACATCAGAAGCACTTTAATATGAATCCACCATCCTCGGCGGATAGGCCAGGTTTTAAATTACATTTTGTGGTTGGCGACAGCTTGTAAGAATTATTGTTGGAGGAAAGTCAGGTATAGAAACTGTAAAACATTGGTTTTAAACAAACGTTTCTTTGTGGCGTTTTCTATGTTACCGGTGTAGCTTAAGGTGGTGTCCTCCACCGGTTGGACTGGCATTCCGTCATATAAGCGAAATAAACTAAGTACGGCGTAAAATCCCAGTCAATCAATCAAACCAGTTTCCCACCATACCCCGTATCACAAAGTCGACATATATAGTGAAATACCCTTGAGTGAGTACGACATTGAACACTAATCAATTAAACAAATAAATATATTTAGATATATTTATTTAACAGCAATATTCATGGCATTTTTTTTACAATATTTTGTTTGATGTATTTATTATGTGTATACCTTTAAATACTATAATTTTGGAATGCACATCATATTTTAGGAGGTCCGTGAAATGGAAGGGGACCGCCACCAAACATGAATGACTGCTGGTACTATTAGCTTAACTTTCAATTTGTAAACATGGTAACTGGTCTTTGATTTGTATCAAATTTATTGCCAAAGGACCGCGACGTGGCACAATTGACTGACCGTCTGGTCGGTCACCTTTACTGTACCTGGGTTATGGATTTAATTTGTTAGTTTAATTATGGTTATACACCGTACTTTAAGTTATTTCACTCATATGACGGCGTGCCAGTCCAATCGGTGGAGGACACCACCCTAAACGGCTCTGGCAACAGAGAAGACGCAACGATACATTTTCACCTTTAGTATACCGGTATTTAGTTTTCTGGTGGCTGAGGATATCGCTCACATGTTTCTACATCCCGGACCATAGTGATCAATATGTCTGCTTGTCAAACCAGAAATTAGACGTTTACAACAATTATCCTAATTGGGCTCCAGGAATTAGGTTGTGTTATCTAGTAAGTAATTTATGTAACATACTTACCGTACGTTGTATCTTATTCCCCTGCTATCAACGGTCATCTTAAATGCTAATTTTATTGTACTTAACTCCTTGACCAGCTTAGTCAATGGGTATTATCTTTAATCAATTGATAAACTTGCCATCTACAAGTCCTCGTGCTACGTTGTTTCTTGTCTCTCCAATTATTTTTAAAACTATATACTGTGGTAGGCCCTATATATAGGCCTACTACATAAGATTAAATAGGTATCGAAGTATAGGCCTGGATATGTACTAATAGACTGGCTTGACACTGATTATGTCTTCGTAACTGGAAACGTTTCGATATATCAGATTTTTTTCTTTTCTTTTTGGTATTTGTTTCCTCCAACCCAAAACTTAAACACAGATTTTATTCTTTATTTTAAAACGACGTAAGTTTGTGCCTTACTCCATCTCTCCACTCAGCCTCGCCAGCTTTTGAAAAAACTATGAAGATTACGTACAATTTTTGAGCGTGACGGCTTAGGTGATAGTTGATTGTAGAATGCAAGACAAATTTAATATATAAATAAATAAATAAGCCCAGCGCAAAGCGTAAAGCGTGTTTGTTCTAATATTTAAGTGTGCCGCAGAGGCTCCGTAACTCTCCTTTCACAAAGGTAGGAAAATGCTGTTTTTTCGCGGCTGGGCAAAAGTGAAAAGTTGTCGATTATGAGTTACATTTAGCGACTATTTACTAAACGAAATCATGATTGAAGGATACGGGCCAGTGACTCAGGCACTACTGGGCACTTTATTTACGTGGGGATTGACAGCTTTAGGCGCTGGCTTGGTGTTTGTCTTTCAAAGCGGACAGGTGAGACGAGAAACAACAACAACAAACGTTCACTTGTTGACACGTTGGCTATAGATAAGAGATAGTCAGTCAATGTTCTGAAACGAATAAGAATTTAATCAATAATTATTGAAAAAAATTGAGTGTTTGTAGAACAAATTTTTTTAAACTTATTTTTGCCTTGTGAAGTTGATGTTGATTTAAATAGTTTTGTGCTAGACTGGGTAGCCCGACCGAGCTACGCCCCAATAGCTAGATCAAGCTATAGTAGTTAAATCGAGCTACGTAGCTAAAGGGAGCTACATGTACTTTCCTCAACCTGCGTATCAGAGGCAACATCGATTGAGGAGAGTAGCTCGATATAACTAACATAGCTCGATGTTATAGTAATCTCCGAGATAACGGCGCAGGATGCTGATTTGCTGTGGTGTCCTCTTATGTTAATGCTATGTAAATGTTTTGTCCTGTCTTACATGTTGCTAGTGTTGTTTACGGTCGTTTCCTTGACCGATTGGGCTGGTACTCCGTTATATAAGTGAAATAACCTGAGTAATGAGTACGGTGTAAAACACCAATCAAACAAACATGTGGAAACTGTTTTTGTTGACACTGCGCCGCGCATCATCGTGTTGAGGAAGACATGGCTAACTGTTGAAGTTCATTCGGCGTGGAGGTGACGTTCAAAACGTTGTGTGCAACCCATACAGTGTGGATTTGATAATTTTTTTAATTCCTATATCTTCCGCTATGAGCTTATGCTAGCAATCAAGTGGTCAATTCGTCCAGATACCTTCAGTCGCATGGACTCGTATATAGAATCATGCCAGGATTTATCATTTAATACAGTTTTTAAAGGAATTTTATTTTTTATATGCTTTGCCTGTTGGTAGATCCCTTTTTCTATCAGGAAATATACTATTGTTGAAATCAATAAACAGTATTACTATAAAGCACAGCTTGTAACACTACACAGGGTTCAATTACCCAAGCCAGCACACAGCTCGTCAGTATGTTAATACTGCCTGCAATGTGAGCGGGCTAACTGATTTTCTAGCAGTCTGAATGATCTGATCATATAAAGTGCTGTTGTAGTCCAGTATATAGTAAAACACAGTAATAACAAGTCCAAACTGTGAAGTTTGCATTTGTCAGCCCTTGTGTAAGTTATGTTTATGGTATATACTGGGCTACAACTTTTAAACATGAATGGATATTATGAGTCCCTGTGTCCTGTGCGGTCAAATATGCTGTTGACCGGGTCCACTTCACATCCAGTAGCCGTAAGGGTGTCCAATGTGTATGCAACAGTGCGTCTCCACTTTATCATTAATTCTGTTACAAAAAACTCTGACTAGTCACAGAATGATCTCTCCTATTTTTATTTAATAATTTCTTAAAAGCTTATGTATCAGAGGGGGAGTCTGCAAAGTGTTGCTCCCACTATCATAGCAAAACTGGACGATTATGTCAACTTGCATGTATGTAATGGTCCAACCAAATAAAACCTGGCGTTAAACACCAATCAATCAATCAATCAATCACCCAAATAAAACCAACAAAATGACAAACTGAATATTCCACATCTCTGAAATAAAAATTCTGCTAAATATATTCAGGATTTAACAATACTTCATTTTTTGGGGACAAAACTTTCAGACATGATTGCTGCCATCTTGAATTTCGCTTAGGCTATGTAAACAACAACAGGAGTGTCAAAAAATAAAATAGTTTCTTTTATGAAGCAATTCAAATGAAATATTATGGGCTCAAATTTAACAGGCCATAAATATCTATGGAAGGTAGGTGTTAACTTGCAAAACTCATACTTTTTAAAATTAAAAACCTACCAACTGGATCCTGTTTGTAGGTGGTGACTATTTGCTCAAGCATTGCCACTGTCACTCATCAACAATTGGAATTATTAAATATAGGAGAGGTCAGATGTAGGTCACTGGACTCCTACAGGATCTTCATCATTGGATATTGGCAGTTTTTTCCTCGGATTCATTTTGCATAACAATCTTTGAGCCCCTTGAGATGCATATCCCAAAATCACTCCTAACAGAACAAATTGCAGGCCAGGAATGACAAATTTGGTAGACATTGCTATAGAGTACTCTTGAGAACTTGTAAATGGTGAGATGATAGCTTCAGTGCGATATTTTGTTTGTGCCGGACTGCCGGTCATTGTTGGGTGTTTTTTCTGTCTTACATTTAAAATGGATTCATGGCATGAGTGACGTGTTGACTCATGGCATGAGTGGCGAGATGACTCATGACATGAGTGACGTGATGATTCATGACATGAGTGACGTGATGGCTCATGGCATGAGTGGCGAGATGACTCATGGCATGAGTGTCGAGATGATTCATGTCATGAGTGACGTAATGATTGATGGCATGAGTGACGTGATGACTGATGGCATGAGGGACGTGATGACTGATGGCATGAGTGACGTGATGATTGATGGCATGAGTGACGTGATGACTCATGGCATGCGTGACGTGATGACTCGTGACATGAGTGACGTGATGATTCATGGCATGAGTGACGTGATGATTGATCAAACAGAAACATAATTGCTCTGTGGTTTGTTTGGCCTTCAAAGGATTATTAAAACTTTTACTCGTCTCATTTTCATCATGTTTTGGTTTATTTCAGAGAAAGATTTTAGATGGCAGTTTAGGATTTGCTGCAGGTGTAAGTTTACTTTTGTAGCAACATTTTTTGTAGTTTTAGAATCAAACTTTACACAAACTCAATTAATTAAGTATTCTTCATTTTTCTTCGGAGTTTTTTCGGTGGTGGTGTTATTTATAAATAATTACGGACTTTCTTGGGACTTTGATATAGAGCTGAGATATGAAGATTTATCAAACTATAACAAATATAACAACAATTCTCCACTACAATATGATTACCTATTTCTTCTTTGTACTGTCAATGAAATATTGTTAATTACGACGTCAACAACAATTAAAAAAGTAAATGAATTTAAAATGCTCAGCTATTTTATTATTACAAGTTTTGTTTATCTTCATGCATCATCTTAAATGCCCTCTGGCTAAGGGCAGTATGTTTCCATATTGTATTCATACTGTCATACTTAGCACTGGAGGAACATTATCTTTCCAACAACAAAAACACAAAAGTGATTACACATTTAAGGTTGTTAAGAGTCACTATCTACTGTTCGAAACTTGAAATACAGTGCCATCATACAAGTGAAATACCTGTGAGCATGGCATTAAACACCAACCAATCAATCAATCAAGCATTACTTAAACCATATAAAAGTATTTTATTACCTCAAAGTTTATTTGTAGGTGATGACAGCAGCCTCTTACTGGAGCCTTTTGGCCCCCGCCATAGAGATGGCTGAACAGTCTGGATTGTATGGTGCGAAGGGTGAATGGGCATTTATACCTGTGGCTGTTGGATTTACTCTCGGCGCCCTTTTTGTCTACATTGCCGATTTCTTCATGCCTTACTTGGCAAGTACAATTGATTGTTTTTCGTTTAACAGGTTATGCAATATTTATACCCACCAAGGTAAAATGATTAAAAGGGCCAAACTTTCTTTACAAACTGTACAAACAACCTCTTCAGTGAATGGTGCACTATCAAAAGCATTTAAAGCCATAGGCTTACAAAGTTAACACCATATCTCAATAAAAAGAATAAGAAATCAACGTTCACATTACACGGGGGGAATATTTTTGTTATATTTTACGTGGAGATAAAAAAATTGCAGAAAAATAAATTTAGTACAAGTCGCCATTTTCCTGCTTGCCACCATGTTATGGCGAGTACTGTGACGTGAATTGGGATTATAGCTCTTTTTTCCCAGGAGGCACAAAAGTATATCAAATGGGAGAGAATTCCCCTCGATCAAGATAACTGATAAACAATGATTCAGCTGGTGACAGTTTTTCAAATGACGACAATGGGCGCTTGACCGGTATTGACTGGTGTCGTTGTCCGCTACTGATAGTCACTGCTCGGTTAAGCTTTTGGTCAAAGACAAAGATAAATAACAGAAGTAATAAAATAAAATCTTGAGAAACTTTTAATTCTGCCACTTCCAGATCGACCCACATTTACACGTATGATGTAATATATGCATTCAGATTTTTTTTTTAGTTTTCTACCTGGCTGCTTCTTCTTAATTTAGAGTTTTTTCTATCAAGAAAACTTATTTATAGTATTCAAAACTGAATAGAACTTTAATAGCCTCTATACCAGTCATAACAAGAGCTTTGGTGTTAGTTAGACACAAAGAAACATAATACTGCTCTCTGCAGCTGCATCTTGTTTTAATTTTGGACGGATTTATGCTGAACTGTAGCAACTTACTTCAGAAAGGAACTGTTAAGAATAAAGTCTTGAATTGTGGCTGTTGGGATGTTGTTTTCGTTTCACATTCTATAACTCATTGCTTAAAAATCTCTGGTCGGAAGTCACCCTCCACCTGCTTCTGATCTGGGTAACATGTGAAATTTGTACACCCAAAGGTAGGGCCCGGAATCTGATTCATTCCCCATGCACGATTGTTACAACATTGTCTTTAAAATTTGATAAAATGGCTCATTACCAGTCTTGTGTACACCTCACTTCAGAATGCCTTAATGGTGCAACTTGTAAGCTCTCGGCCCAATTCACGTCACACTCGGAAACCAGTGAACCAACTCAGTGAAGTTTGGGCGGTTTCTTCAAGGTGAAAACGGCAAAATGTCTGTGCTCAGAGAAATGTTAGAGAAAGATATGTATTGTCAACTTTAAAAAATTATTTAAAACAGACAAAAAATCGTACAAAATATCTGTTTGGTGGGTTGGAAAGCTAATTCTAGTTCTATATTTTCTTATCCAATTGTCGCTGAACTTTTGTTTTAATGATAAAATTGCATATGACTGAAGTTTATAAAGTAAAACCACAGATCAACTTAAAACAAAATAAAAGTAACTCCGAATACTGATGTCATCATGATTAATATTCTATATTTCGGTTTGTCTATGTAGTCATCATCACAATTAATGATGACTACATGAATAAACCGATAAATTGAATATCAAACATGATGACATCACAGTATTCAGAGTTACTTTTATTTTGTTTTATTACTATTACTACATGAATAACTTCATGGCATCTTTTATGTTCAGTCACAGGGGATGACTCCAACAAGTCTAGCATTATCTCTGGAACAAGATACCAAGTACCAGAAGGATGGAGACGGCCCTGTGGAAGTGTCAATTCACCCAAGGGCCAGTGATAACAATCGTAAGTGCTGATTAGCCAGAGTCATCACTCATAATATTAGTTTTTAACATTTCTCAAAGGGTGTGCAGGCTTTTAAGTACACAAGTTTCAAAAACAGTCATAAAGATCTCTATTCCCTGCCAAAGCCTCTATAAGTAAGTTATTATCTTTCAAAGTTTGTGTGAGGTTTTATTATTCACAGTATAGACCTAGAAAAAATAGTACCCCTGTGAATGTTTTGAGTTACCTCCCCTGTCTGACTACTTTAATAGCTGTCTGAATCCATTGAATACAATAAATGAAATTGAATTGAAAACAAAGAATAAAAAACGTCTAAAGTGTTGTTTCCAATATGTCAATGTCATTTCAGTTCAGCAATTATGAAGAAAATGTGTTTTAATCCCTGTTCAGAAAGAAGCTGATTCCTTTTATACCTTTTACAGGACAGGCACTTTAAACTGTCAACCTTGGATGCCTAACTCACTGCAATTTCTAGGGTGTTCATCTCGCTGCTTAAGTTATATACTTTAAGATGTTAAATCCCAGAGGGCACAGGAACTACATGTACATGTACCCCAGTGGGATTTGTCTTAAATTTCCGGGACCCTCTAGATGAGGGCTGTATGTTTCTAGATTATATTCATGCTGTCTTACTTAGCACTAGGGGCCCGCGCCGTGGCTCAGTGGTTAGCGCATCTGACTGCAGATCCTCCTTCGATGTACCGCTTGGGTTCAAGTCTCCAAATGGACCTGAGGTATATGAGGGAGTCGCACGAGGTGACTTCGGCAATTGCTGGGGCGTTTT
>JAVFBZ010051840.1:0-10214 GCA_032466195.1 Katharina tunicata
ATTTTCAGAACAATCCTAACATTATTGACAGAGAAATAGTCCATTTAGTTAGTGTTACATCAACAAGAACAACAACAGGACCAGGAACAACAACAACAAGAACAACAGCAAAAGCGCCAACAAGAGAGTGAGTAAGATCTAGGCCCCGTTCACCACAGGGTAAAAATGCATGAGGAAGAAGGAATTGAAGAATCTGGTTTAATAAAAGACTCCAGCTAGCAGAACGTGTATTAGTAATTCTCTTGAGGCAGACTTATTGGTCGCAAACCGTAACATTTTAGGGTCATATAGTGTAATAGGTCACTGATGTTTAAAGCTCATGGAGGGGTAGTACGCCCCATTGACAACCTCCACATACCTGGAGCTACTAGGTGCCATATGGGGGCAATCAAACGGTTAGAAGAAGTTATAGAGAGCCTCTGTTCAACAGTAACACATCAAATACTGGGGTTAAGAACATCAATTGACCTAGAGTCAAACTAAACTTCTCAGCCTTTAAATCCTTCACACATGAACAGTGTCCATCAAAGTCCTCTAACAAATGTTTTATTATTCTGTTCTCTCTTGGTTTAAGCCTTATTTAGTATCTCCATTTATCAAATCGATCTAACTAAACAGAAAACGTACCCAAGATGCTTGTTATCCAGCCTCACTTGTGCCAACAATTTGTCAAGCTCAGAGAACAGAAATAAATATATACTTTATAGCCCTTCACCATATTAAACACCAGTTAAACATTTAAAATTATTTTTGCCAAGTATGCCATAAATATCTTCTAGTCAAAAATGTGATAACCACATCCACCGTTTTAAAAAAAGGACTGAATAATTGTTTTCCAGAATTGTACACAATAATTGTTTATCGACTGATTATCTATTCTGTGTGAGATATCTTGCACAGATACATGTATGTTACAAAGGTACTATCTATAAGCATGAAATTTTCAAATATTGGTATTGCTTCAAGCAAAATTTATAAATTTCCACGAAATGAAAACATCAATATAAGTAACTTCTTGACCATACAGTCTCTCATCTCAGACCTGGTTAACTACAATTTTTACAGAACAGAAATAAGAATTCACTAAAACTATACTTACCTTTAGATTTGTTTTTTCTTTTCGCCATTTTTGAAGATACTATAGTCCATTAATACACATAAGAACTTTGCAGGAATATACTTAATATGCTTATGGCATTTTTCAAGATCCAGCCTTTCCTGCAAAATTCACAGATTTTCTCTTGTTTAAAAACATTAAAATGTTCTGTATCCACTTGTTTTCCTTTCAAAAAAAAAAATGGCTGAGCACAATGGCCAAGTAATCCACAAAAAAAGGTCACAAATTGTTTTTGGTTATCACATCCTTTGTCAACCCCTCGATAAAACAAAATAAAATACCAATGCCAATGCAGTATAGGACAATATTCTTTCCTTAGATCCTACATTTTTGACGAATTCCACGTTGATGGAGCACAAATGTGAATTCTTGACGAAGTTAAGGAGGCCAAATAGTAGTTATAGATAGGCTGAAACCTTGCCTGAATTCCAAGGTGTCCTTACAATAATATGTTTTACAGCCTAAATCTGCTGAGTGGGATATCCTAGAGGTGAAAATGACAAGATTAAGATTCCCAAAACCTAACAGGTCAGTTAATGAGTAGTTGAATCAACAAATTTAGACCACGGTATCTTTCTGATTTCTGAAACAATTCATGACTAAACCATCTGTCAACACATAGACAGTCTTGTAGCATCACTAGATCACCTCACAGGTAAGATAATGCAATAGGTAAAAATCTAACAGGTAAGTTAATGGGGAGTAGAATCAACAAGACCAAGGTACCTTACCAACTTCTGAAACAGTTCATTACTAAACAATCTGTCATCACAGAGAGACAGTCTTGTAGCATCACTAGATCACTTCACAGGTAAGATAAGCCAACAGGTAAAACCTATCAGGCAAGTTAATGGGGAGTAGAATCAACAAGACCAAAGTACCTTTCTGACTTCTGAAACAGTTCCAAAACTAAACCATCTGTCATCACAGAGAGACAGTCTTGTAGCATCACTAGATCACCTCACAGGTAAGATAAGGCAATAGGTAAAACCTAAGAAGTAAGTTAATGGGGAGTAGAATCAACAAGACCAAAGTACCTTTCTGACTTCTGAAGCAGTTTATGCCTAAACCATCTGTCATCAGAGAGAGACAGTCTTGTAGCATCACTAGATCACCCCACAGGTAAGATAAGCCAATAGGTAAAACCTAAGAAGTAAGTTAATGGGGAGTAGAATCAACAAGACCAAAGTACCTCCCTGACTTCTGAAGCAGTTTATGCCTAAACCATCTGTCATCACAGAGAGACAGTCTTGTAGCATCACTAGATCACCCCACAGGTAAGATAAGGAAATAGGTAAAACTTAACAGGTAAGTTAATGGGAAGTAGATTCAACAAGACCAAGGTTTGTTTCTGATTTCTGAAACAGTTCATGATTAAACCATCAGTCATCACAGGGAAACCTTAAAATTAATGACACAGATAAGTTTATGAAATTAAGAATGGGCGAGACCAAGTTTCTCCCTTCAGGCCAAGGCAGCAGGACAAGTGTACCGTAGTTCAAATTAAACCAATTATACCTCAAACAAATATGAACTGTCCAAACTGACCACTAAATAAAAAAATAGACCATATGTATAAGAAACAGTTGGTCAACTCCACCACACAGCTATCAGTATAATATCATCCTTACCCTTGGTTTCCAGAATAATCTTTAATATTTCTTTAATAACATTATGAAAATCGATGGGAATATTTTACAATTCATTTATATCTGCCAGCAGAGATTTGAATGTCCCAAATTGCATTTCTGTGTGGGGTTGCATTTATCATTTCTAACCATAAATAAGCCTTTTTTAACACTTAGATTGCACAGTTTAAATGACCAGGTATAAAAAACCATCCTCAGAAGACAAGTGTTTCTGAAGTGTCAGTGAGTTTAGGTGATGGAGAAAGCTATAAAGAGTGGAGTATATACACTCCTTTCTGTGATGTGATTGCTTAAAGAGAGTGGCTGTGGAATCTGGTCAGTGTCAAATAAAGAGGAGAGATACGCAGGGGCAATCTTACAAAATGAGATGGGGGAAGGGCACCTCCTGACAGATCTCAGGTAAAGGCAGCCATTTTAGTATCCGTGGTGATATGTATAACGATAAACCTGACCAGCCTTCAGACTGCCACTGTGAAAACAAATCTATGTAGCCATATATCTGTTAGTGAAGTCTTATCTCTCAAAATAAGATACATTCTAACTTAGTGCGGAGACGAAGTCCCATTAAATATCTACCCAGTTAATACAAGCTATAAATAATCCCATGTATCTCAGAGATCCTCTCTGACATTGAGTTACAAGGATAAAACAGGAATTCGGACAGGTTTCAGGCCAACTTTAAACAAACATTCTTATCATAGATACCTAAACAAACACTTAATTATAAAACATATAACAGACACTTAAAACACTGAATTATAAGCTAAATTCTAGCAAAATGATGAAAACTCTTAATACATATACTAAATATTTAAAATATAAAATCAGAATAAAGTTTAAAGAACATCACAAGCTATGATATCTGGCACCGGGAGAATCTTTATAGCTTTATGTAATTGTCAGTATGACTTGAGTTAAACATGTGTTTGATTCTTGAGCATTATTGGAGAAAATGGACATACAAACATTATTCATGTATGTGTTGCCCTTTAATTCTAGGTTTCTTTGACCTAAATTTCAGAACATTTTGTTGGGATTTGGGACTGTAGGTTTTGCCTATGTGTTTGCATTATAAATGTTCTTGGTGGGGGACATTATAAAATCAACACAGGATCTCTCAAAAAGTGACTTATCTTTCCTTAATCCCAAGCAATTTTACATTAAAGGATTTTAAAATGAGTTAAAATTTGACAAGTGTTCTCCCAGACTCCCAGTCCAGTAACATTTCACCATTTTGTCACATCAGCCCTTTGGCTCAGTTCCAGAAATTCTCTGGTAATTGTGATTTAAATGTATTCTTAGGTTTGAGCTGAATAGATGCCAAAAAATCACAACCTTGGCCTTACATTTCATGCATAGAATGAGGCAACCTTCACTCGAATAACATGCATGTACACAAGAATAGACTACAATAGACCTATATTGTATATTAGCAAATTGTTTGTAACAGATATTAACATACCAGACAAAACCTATTTTTTGTCTTTAAGGTGAACCATAAGAGCCTTATGAGAAAGACATTATAGTTTTATGCTACTGTTGAACGTGTTAACCAGATGATAGTGTTAAAAGCTAGTCTGATTTCTATATATTTGACATTTCCATAGTTCCCAGTTTACCCCATGTGCCCCCTAGGGGCACATGGTTTCTCTGTCTAAATAACACGGGATTCTATAAACCATTATATACCTATCTGGTATAGTTCTTGAGCTACCCTGCATTTATCAAGAACCACAAGAAATGTTATAGTGCTTTTCGGAAAGTTAACCTAAAAATATTAAGATCACTCTTATTGCGGTTACAGTGAAGTGGACTCAGCTATCCAATGCTCAACCAACTAATCAAGTGACATTTTGTAATAGGGTGCTTCTAACTTTCTCAAATTATTTGTTTTTTCTTCTTCTAAATACACCCTGACCACAATTTATTTCCTGATGATTTAATGCCAGAGAAAAAACAACAAGTGCAGGCGAAAAAACAAAGCTACTTAAGAGCTGTCCAGCTTTCTTGGGGAGATATTCAACAGATTGTTAACTCTCTGTTAACAGTTCTAGTGGGCACAGAGCCAAGACAGACAACACACCAGGGGTCAGTAAAGCAGAAATACAGCACCTGATATAAATATACCAACTACTTATATAAACTAAAAGTGCTACGTTCTGTATGGCACATCAACTTCCATGTGGATTGGTCGGTGAATAGAACATAAACCATTGGTAAAAATTTCAACTAAAAAATGATTGTAAGTTTACAATCCATTGATAGTTAATAAATGTATTTTGGATCATGTTTGTGTTTTTGTCTTGTAGAATTAGATATTTATAGATGAAAGAAATTATGTAAAAAAAAATCTTCATGTTTTTTGTTCATTTCTTTGGCTCAGCTGAGGCGAAAAATATTTTAATGAAAATTGTATGTGATACAAACCACTATAAATGATGAAGGCAAACAGAAAACAAGATGTTTATCAGGGTTTGTTTTATTTTGACATTTGAATCTTGAGTGAATCTAAAAGTTATTGTGACTAAAAATTATGAAAATTACTAAAAAATGTTCAAGACTAGAAAATAAATTCCATGTATGTGAAACTATGATTATCAAAACTTGTGCAAAATGTGGAATCTATAATTTGAAGACCTGGTGTTATCAATATCCCATGTTCCCTAACAGCAGTCATGACAAATAAGAAATGCAGTTTAAAAACTGGGTGAAACGTAAACAGATTAAAACTTCTTAGATTTTTTTTTGCCAGAAAATGTGGAAGCTGTTATGTGTTCACTGTGGCTGACTCTTTAATCAGATAGTCTGTAGATATCACATGTTATCAAACACCCCCATCATGTTCATACAGTCAATAAAAATGACTAATGCCACACTTTTATATCATTCAGGGTAGCCAGCAGCCTTAAGTATCCAAAAAACACACACAGACAATAAAACTTACTTATATCATACTTTTGTATCATTAAGGGTAGCCAGCAGCCTTAAGTACCCTAAAAACACACACAGTCAATAAAACTTACTTATATCACACTTTTGTATCCTTAAGGGTAGCCAGCAGCTTAAAGTGCCCTAAAAACACACACAGTCAATAAAACTTACTTATATCATACTTCAAGATCTTTTGAGAATCCTTTAAGCCTTAACTGGACCTTTGGTATAAGGATAGTTTTCCGGGTCAACAGAGTTTGCAGGGTTGTTATTACAAGGATTTTACAATTTCCACCATGCACCAGCAACACACATTTTCTTTTGTGGATCATAAAGAATTTGGGTTATTGAGATACATACAGAATAATCAGTCAAGATATACCAAAGCTAAGACTACAAGCCGGTTTTCATAAGAGGTAAATTCAACCGTTTCTTGCCATTGTGGCTTTCTCTGATAACTGTTAACATTTCTACAACACAGATGATCGAACATGGTACAATAAGAGAAAGAAATCTTGTTCCTGATAAAGATGGGCATCTAGATCCACAAATTCTTTCCCTTCATGCTAATAATCGAAAGATTTATAAAGATTTATACCATAAATATTGAACTATGAATTACTGCATGTTCTTGAAGTTTAACCTGGGACACACCATTGTGCTAAGAATACTTCATGAAGGTATAACATGGACTTCAGAGTGACACATGGTAGATTCAAGACAGTATTTTTTATATTTTAATCTATAGTATGTTGTGATGGAGTATGCTGATATGCCAGTAGGAAAAGAAACACACATGCCAGTGTCTGTCATCATGACACAAGTCTATATAATACCATCAGATTACAACAGGTACTCCTGACAGAAGGGAGGGTATTGTGTGGGTATAAATACCTGAAAGTTGGGAGCCCATCTAAAATAATGGATAATGAGTTTAACAGACATATCACATTTCCATCAAATTCCAAAGATTGTTTTATTTCATTGCCCTGTTCTCATCCATCTCCTTTTTAATTAAAGTTGCTTGTGTGTTTTTGTTTTCCCTTTCCACCCCAAGATGGGCTATATAAATTAAGACAGTGAAATTCTGTGCATATTAAGTTTTATCTTCAATCAAATAAGCCAATGATTACAGGACATCATGTGATATTATGAATATATAGACTTTCATAAATGGAACAATAATCTAAATACATCAACTTTTATATAACTTTAACTATAACTGTACAGAAGTGCAGCAATTAATAAGATGATATCCAAAACCATGTGTTCCAGTTCTGAATCTGTGACTATCACTTTGTGTGCCATGGGTTAATCTTACTATGTACATTCTTTTATAAAACTGGAAACATTCATTCTCCAGGTCAACAGTTCAGTATCTGTATAAAACAGCATTGACCAGTGGTGAAGTCAAAAACAACAAGAATTCACCAGGACATGAATGTCTCAGGCTCTTGTTAAAGGACTCTTATCATGAACATAATAGTCCCTGGTCAGTCTGCTTCTGTGTTAACCTCAACTGTTATCCGTCTTACCATGATAACAACCTAGGAGTACATGTAGATACCGCTATTTTTGGATAAGCTAGAACAAATAATACTTTTTCAGGGTGAGATCAGTACAGAAATTCAAACCACAACTGTCTGTCAGGAAACAATCGCCAACAGTAAATACTGACCATTATGACCATTTGGACCCTCTTCAGAAGTTTAGCTATCAGCAGTCAAGGTAGAGGACATAAACTGCCCCTCTGATAAATAGATAGGCCAATATCTGTACAAGTCACTTACTGACCATCCTTTATCTAAGTGATAGTCTCAAAAATTGCATCTACTATCTTAATGATAATGATGCTATCTGTTTCTCTTCTGACAAAGAAATAACACTGGGTCAAACGTCAAGAGCTGATTCGAAGGACAAATCCGTTTCAATTTTGTTTTACCAACCCATGAAAGATGATGTCTTCCATTCATCATTTGTTCCTGAATGTGTTGTCTGAAAGCTGGCATTTAATGGTTGAAATGAATGATAGTACAGTCAGACTGTCTACAGCCATTAATATCCATCAACAACAACAACAGAATGGAAAGTGGCCATCTGGTGAGCTCTGATTGGCTGATTGATTGATTTCTCTTTACTCTCCACACTCAGGGTTCTCCAGTGAACTCACACAGACTCTCTGATGTTCTGAATTCTTGGTAAATGGGGCATACAATCTGGAGTATAACCTGTCCAGACTCTGCAACTTCAATTGCTCTTTTTTCTCAAATTCTCCTCCAAGGAACTACAAAAATGTTTCACCAAATGGAGTGTTTCATACTCGTCTGACAACCCTGACAACTCTATAAACATCATGAATCTTGAATTGAATAAAATCCATATGTGGTTTGGTGCCAATCGACTCTCATTAAATATAACAAAAAAAATGAACCAAAGGTGGAAATCTTTAAGAGGTTCAAGATGTTTGATGCACGGGACAAATAATGCAAGATTTTAATATAAGTGGCTTGGTCTGCCAGCTACCAAAAATTAAAATATTATAGATGTAATCTGGTTAAAATTGTAAATACTGGTATGTATATATGAAATCTGTTCTAATAGTAAATATATATGTATATATAAGTAATCTTGAGAAAAAGTATTATGCAAGCGGTTAAATATTGTAAATATTTATATAATTGTATCGTCTCATGCTCTATTATTAACATATTTTTTTATATATATATATTTTTTTTTATGGGGGACACTTTATATAGGTGTTACACACCTGTGTGTCCTTCCTGACTGTAATGTCAAAGCCTAATAAATAAAATAAATAAATAAACAGAAAGTTGTGGGTCTTCTGGGTTCTACAATGATCTGTGATTGTTAGTTATATTCCTATTGATCCAAGGTCGGTAAATAAACAAGAAACCTTGATAGAACAGTACACAGGTTGTCATCTTCTAAATAAGACACACTTTACAAACACTGACAGTTCATTTTAATTTTAAACTAGTTTAGGCAAAAACATCAAATATCACTGCTTATTCTGTTTGATATTCATACCCTCTTACAAAATTGATGAATGTATCTTAACATTATCTTTAAAGTGATATCCAAACACTACTATTAAAAAGTAATAATCCCCTTAATATAGAAAAAGACACCCACTTTCTTTTTTGAAAAAAATCCAGTTAATTTTCCTTTCTCTTAGAACACATTCATGCTTGTCCCCAGACTAACACAAAGTGTTACAAAACATAAACTAAAATGTTTGAAAGTTGATCAATTCTTCTTTGAAAATAAAGGAAAACACCCTTTGATCATGTACCTGAACATCTATTGACAGGTTAAATTTGTTTGTACTTGTTAACTTTATATTTAATTTATAGAGAATATATAGCTGCTTTTCATAGTCGAAGACCCAAAGGGAACTAAACTGAATGTATGAGTTCATTAAAGTGGGTTGACTTTACACGCTACCAAATGATCTAGAAATTTTGAGTGCAGATATTTTTATGGCGCGGTATTTTCCTGCTAGCGTGTGCTGATTGAAATCATTTAAAATCTGAGCAAGTGCACGTCATATTGATAAAGTTATCATTTGAGTACATCAGACACACGCTTGTATTCCTGACTTATATATTCTTATGTTCTACAGACTAGAAGCAGCTGTTGGTGATTGTAACCAAGGACCATGTGCTGACTACATCAAACACTGTTTACATAGATTAGTAGCACTCTAAGCCCTCCTTCAAACCACCATTAAATAAACATAACCCACACAGAGATTACATCATTTCTCTCCACAAATTGGTGAATATGAACCAGAAGTCAGAACTATAATTTTCTCAGCTAATAGTGCCTTCACAAACTACACAGTGATTACCAGGATAGTTTATTCAAATGCCATAGCTAATTACTTATAACAAGAAGTGTTCTAACTTGGCACTCTCGATGCCCACCCTCACTTCATTATAAACAGCAGTGCCTTCACCTTCCTAATCCTCTCTTAAACTTATTTATTGCTTTATGTTCTGTTATTTTTATTGTTCACTCAAAAATAAAAGTATTTTGCTTCAACAAATTTACAATAAATTAGAAAGGCTTTCATAGTGGGATATGACTGATACCATCTTCTAGCTAACACTCCAGTCAGCTGACAGATAGGTACATCTTACTTATATTGCATGGCTTCCATAGGGATGTAGGAATTACTAAGTATAGCTTTACATATGGGGATGATCACCTGTTTGATCACCTGTTTAATCCCTATAATAGATCACTAACATATGAGATGGACATAGCATCTACTTCATCTTAAATATACCAATGACCAATGGTACTGTTTTAAGCATTAAACCTACGTGCCCTGATTGATGTGTAAGGCCAGTAGACCACAGCAGAAACTGTTGACTACCATTCATAAAGTACAGGTGTGTTCAGATTGATTAGTTTTTGTCTCAGCTAAGGAATCAGGTAAATACACAGTTGTAACGTTTCTGGATTTATCCAAGGCTTTTGACACTGTTAAC
>JAVFBZ010051873.1:0-10214 GCA_032466195.1 Katharina tunicata
GTTGCTCTACGAACCAATGCATCTACAGTGTATGTTCTTTAAGAATTTGTAACTTTTTTAACGGAACAATGGCAGGCCTGTGTTTACATGTTTCTTAGATGCTTGTGAAGCATTCGATAGACTAAACCACTGGACTTTGTTCAGAAAATTATCAATCGTAATGTACCTCTGTGTTTTGTCAGATTGTTGTTGTACGTGTGATGCAGTATTCAACAGTTTGCTGTAAAATGGGGGTAATTTCGTGATTTTTACGGTTACCAATGGTGTTAGGCAAGGGGGCATACTGTCACCATCACTTTTTTTTCTGTTTATATGCGTGACCTAGATGTAAAATTGTTTGAATTTGGTACAGGCTGCAATGTGGCAAGAATAATGTGCTAATTATCAGTTGAATTGCTGATTACATATGCTATATGACCACGTCCGTCGTATCTCTGCAATCTTTGTCAACTATTGCCAGTGAATATGCTGTTGAACACGATATCATTTTTCATGTAAAGAAATCCACATATCTGATTGTAGTGCTAAGCCACCATATGTGAAACTGAATGATAAAGTCGTAAATAATGAAGCATCCTATACATATCTTGGTCATTGGTACTTGGTTAAGTGATCTACCATGCATTGAGTCACAAAGACGTAAGCTGTGTGTCCGTGCTAATGTTTTGCTCAGGAAATTTACTTCGTGTCGCATATCGTCAAGCGAGCACTGTTCAAAACGTTTTGTACTAGTATATATTTTTGCGATCTATGTGTGGTCTGTTTAATGCAGTCAGTTATGTATAACAACGCCTTTCGTGTGCTGGGTTTTATTTTACCATAAAGAGTTCACTTTATGAGACAGGATGTTCAGGATCCAGCAGAACATAAATATCCTGATGGTGATATTGTCAAAACGTTGATTTTTGTCGTACTTAGCTCTTTTCGATCCTTTCCGCTAAGAACGTCGAAGTTAAGAACTGGGAATCATCGTCCAAGTTTGACTTGTCTGTAATGACATTTTGATAGTCACGTTTGCGTTTTGCAAAACTTTTTGGGGGCATTTCACAATTAACTTAAAAAAGTTCCGATTTGAATTCATCTGATTCAATTGGTGGTGAAAGAGGCCGGCTGATTAATAGAGACAAGAAGCTGGGAATCATACGGCCCAGCTTTCACTACATATCTGGAGATGTAGGACCATGAGAACGGAGCTGTGATGTTTTGGCTTGTTTCCTTGTAACAATGGAGTGAGACGACTTCTGTCAATTTAACCGCTTTGGGTTTTTGACCTTGTTTGAGCAGACGTATTTACCTGTAAAATGCCGCAGTCGGAAAATCAAAGTCTCGAGGATTTGAATCCATATAGATATGATGGCGATCACGCCACGTGGATAACACGTATAACGGTTCTTAAAATCTGATTTTACAGATATTTTGTTTATGAACTAAAATAATGTTTAGACGTTTATCGGAGTTTTTTTTTTAAGCAATTGTCCAATGTTAAATCCAAAGATTGTTATTTAAATCAAGGAATATTGTTCATAGTAGGAGGTGGGCAATATGGAACACTTAACTTTGAAGAGCTCAATACATAGCTATTTCACTAAATTCAACTCAGATTCAGTTTGTACAGATTTATGCAGACCTTCGCTTTGAAATAACGGTTACCAAATCTATTATATCAACGAGCATTTTAGTCTGAACTACGCTAAAAAAAACCTGACTGTTTCATTTTACCCCATATGGTGGGGCAAATTGAAACACCGTCTGGGGCATAATGGAACAAGTGTTCCATTTTGCCCCCAATGTAAAAATAGATTCAGTGGGGTAAGCAATTATTAACAAATTGATTTCATCAATAACACATTTAAACAAACACATGCAAACTAAAATACAGTTACACAGAACAATGTATGTCTTTCTAGTTTTTAGCAAATTTTAATCGAATGACAACATATATCAACGAATTATTTAGTCAATGAATGGCCTCTTCTTAAACTAGTAACTGTCTTGATTAACATCTGTACTATATTTTTGGTCGCAAAGCTCGCATATAAAATCAATGTCATTCTCATCGATACCTGCACACGCCGGATGTGCCCACTCCATGCAGTTGGTACACTAAATCATCCCTGCTTGCATAGTTTTGCTCCATAATTCCGAGCAATAAATACATTCTGCATCTTCGACATTTACTTTTAAAAGATCCCGTTTCCCGTAATACTTACAAGATCCGTGGTTTGCTTACTTCTTTTAGGAAAGATTTTTCTTCTTCCACCTTTTGTGGACCGTTTTCCTTTACCTGCAGTATTAACATCCATGCTTGATTTACTGCTGGATTTCCTATTGTCACACTTGGCCTCCATTAGACTGGTTTTATATGGACTGCTTCACAGAATAGAAGCTTTTCCTCGCCGAGCATTTGGATTTCTGTTTGGCCGTACTGTGGCTTTTGGGAGCGGAGTTAATGTACATGGTGAAACATACCCTTAGTACTTCGATAGTTGAAGATGATGATGCGATAGTGTGAAAGGACACATAGGATGGCAGTGTAATGGCTTTGGGTATAGAAGGAGAAATAAACGCAGATATACAGAATGTTTCGGTGAGCATGGTGCTGTTTCCTTTGTCGGACAAGAAGCTGTCGCTGGGTAAGGATATCTTGACGGAGATAATATAACCAAAGTCGTCTGAAAAGGAGATGTTCCAGCAGAAGGTAAAGTAAGAGACGCTGATTTCTTCTCAATTGACAGGTCGGTTGGTTCTGTTGCGGCAGACTCGTGTGGCTGAAATGTATGTCTGTTTGTTAGAAATATCCCCGTCTTACGAAATCTATTGGCTGCAGTTTGTGCGGTAGCGGCTATAAGATAAGCCTCTCCGAATATTAACTATAACCTTTGTTCATTGCGTCAAGTGCTGCCTGCATAGATCGTTCTTCCCGGGACTGTCTTTGAGTTTTCTGTACATATTTTCGAAGCGTAGACTATACCAGCCTGAAACAAAAAGGGATTTTGTCTTTCAACTAGGACAGAACTGTTATGTTATTTTAGCAGTATTTAAGTTTTGTTGTTAAATAATTTTTAAAATCAAAATTAAAATAAATGAGCACAAGTTTCATATGTATGTCAGAGAGAAATATAACCATTCTATTGGTTCTGATCTAGGCCTACTATCAAGCATTGTTTTTAGATTTGATACGTTCAATGAAGGAATAATAGTGCTTTCCGCCGGGATAGGGAAAAATAAAACACATGCTCGGGCAAAATGAAACAGTGTTCCATTATGCCCGCAGCGAGATGTTCCGTTTTGCCCCAAATGTTATTTTCTGTACACCCTCTCGTTGGATATGTGACAGTTCAGGTTCCGTAATCGGCAATTTTCTCTTCTGTGATTTAGTGCGCCACAGCATCCGCACGGGTTGAGAGGCCGCGTCGCATTCCGACCGCCTTGAGTGAAGGGCTGTTTCCCCTGTTGTAGCCGGTTGGTAGTCGACGTCCTGTTACCTACCGTTCACCGTAGTGCCTGCATGTGTTCCCTGTTCGCCTTACTGGCTAATTTGTCGGACAAACATTTCACACGAGCGTCTTCAAACGACAAATCCGTTTTGGACAATACCTTCGTTTGAGTAGTCGACATCTTAGGATGGAGTCCTGACACAAGTTTGATTCGTTTAGGAATTCTCTGAACGAACAAGTGGATGCGAGTTTCTTGAGCCGCACAATGAAGTCCGCGACTGTCTCCATCTCTCCCTGGCTTGACGTCCAAAATTTAAACCGTTCAGCGATGAATATTTAAGCTTTGGCGTGTAATGTTCTGCTAACTAAGCTTTCAACTCTTTATAAGTCTTTGTTTTTGGCGCGCCCGGATAGTCGTCAAACGCTTCCGACTTTTCGTCAAAAATTCCAATGTTTCCTAACACTGCCATGATACGAATATGCAATGCAATTCTTTGTGAGTTCTTAAATTCTCGTCGCCAATTTTGTATATACTGAACAAATGTTATCACGTGAAATACTTCAGTAATTGAATAGACAGAAACAAGGAACATGACAAGTGATATAACGCCATAGCTAGAACTGTTTATTACCGCATGCACACAAGGTAGCTATGTATGATTGCATCATTTTGCTTATATACACAACATATACAACACTCCTGTCTGGTCCAGTCAGAGCTACAAGTGAACGGGGTATGGAGAAAAAGTTCAGGGCAGATTTTCTCCGCCAAGGAGAGTTTCAGCAAACAAGAGGTTGAGATCGGGGACACAAGGGCTCTATCGATGCTATGCCAAAGGAGTACACGGGGAGGTGGTCAGTGACTCGGTCCGCCTGAGAGTCATATGTGAGCTCATACAATAGGTGTACAGGCTCTGCTGGTTTTCTGTAATGTAATCGTAAATATAGCATTGAGTCTAAACTAATCTGTTTTTAGAAACGTCTAAATTAAATTGAACCGAACTAAGTAATTTTTTTCTAACATGAAGACTAACATTTCTTGTTTTGTGTTTTAGAAAGTTAAGAAATTACGAAAACCACCATAATGGCTTGGAGTCGAATCAATTTTGATTTTATTAATAAAATATCTCTCCCTCCTATTGCGTCTTACTAACTGCCTAGCGCTATACCATAAAATACCCGCGCGAAATAATGCCAAATGATGAAGATGTTTCCACTCATCTCATCACAACTGTATGTATGTGGTAAGTATCTTATTTGTTAACACGATTATCCATATTTTGCATATTTTTATTTAATCCCAGATGTTCAAAGGATGACAATTTTTTTTTATATAACATGCAGACTTTAATTGCATTTAAACCAGCTTTGAAAGCCCTGGTTTTAGCTTAGAGGTAAGTTGGGATAACTCGTGTCATGAAAGATAACTCCTCCTGGTTTAACACAGGCCATTACGAATAATGTTTAGAGTTCTATTCATGTAACCGTTCATAAAAACTTGTATGTTAGTTTCAGAAGATAAATCGGATGTTACTACCCTTATTCAAGCCTTATTACTACCCTTATTCAAATATCAGTTTCTTTAATCTGCAAAATAAAGATCGTTTCTGATCAATCTTGTGGAATTCTTTTCATCCTCAGGTTCTGCATTTTAATTATTCCAGTGTGAACGTTGTACGTTCATAAACTTCCCCTCAACGTTCTCATGAACGTGCACAAAAAACATAAAAATTGTGTTTCACCGAGATGCCTAAATTTAAGATAGCGACACGATTACATGGCAGTTTGATTGGGTGTTATATCCGCTTGCAGTCATAACTATTTCCGGCCGTCAGGCCTGTCAAGACTTATCCACAATCTGATCACGCGAGATCTCCTGTGTATGACGAGGACAAGATATATCTCTGAAGCCTCATGGAGACATTTTGAAAACGACCCACTTAAGTTGATTATGTCAGATAAAGTACGTGCATGATACGCCCCATACAATTTTTCTCATGTCTTATACCAGGCACACTTTTAGACATAATTCTCAGTGAAGATGCCCGATGCTTTATATGTCAACTTTTGAACCCCAAAATCAGGCGGAAAACATGTCCCCAAGAGGACTCAGAGATCTATATTGTCCTCGTCATACATAGAGGATCTCGCGATATCAGATTGGACTCATCCAAGTCTAGTTTGGACAGCTTGTTCTTCATACCTGATTCGTATGATAACAACACGGTTGGGCTAATCCAAGAAACTGGACTTGCCATAGTTCAAAAAGTGAGTCCTATAGTGAATGGGATCATAGGCCTTGCCTACCGTAGAGATTGGACTGTTCTGCAACGTAAGAGCTATCGAATTGTATGAAAGTTAAAAAAGAGTATTTTTGTTAGACTTACCGCACACCATTAATCTTTTATGATTTATCTAGAGCAACGGTATGCCAAAAATATTGAATCTAATTGATGATTAAGGGCTGTTCTGTGCACCCTATGCACTCAATGCAAACTTTCAAACTAACGTTATATCTGACTAGTCTTGTCACGCAAACTCGGAAAGATATGGGTGCACTTTGAGGACGGTCTACTCCACAGGAATTTGTATCAATTAGAGTAATTAACAACTGATTAGCCGTTCAATACAACGTACGTTGTAGTCGGTCTTTAACTATAATAAAGTAAAGTAAAGGAAGGGAACATACTTCCCAAGAAGCAGCCGATAATCCAGAAATAAAGCCTTTGTTTGGTCTTTGGTTGGACGATACTACATTCCCTACACGTTTAATGTCTCCTCCTTACGTAGCAGCAATAATATTTCCAATATTCCTAGCAGTTCTGTCACAATCGGTGGAAAAGCGACGAACATCAGGTTCGCGCTTGACCTAGTTTCCTAAATATAAGACGAGTTCCATTTACCTTAATCGAGTGCATGATTAAAAGCTTAACAGGTCATAACGGTTAGAATTTTGAACTATTTGTGGATGAGGGGTGTGACAGCCCAGCTTCATAGTGCAAACAACAGCCTTATCACATCTCGCCTAACAGTCATCATGTACCAAATCATTGTGTAACCATATAGTACCATCTAGCTTTTCAACGCAGACTGAACTTTGGGATAAATGGGAACAACCTTAATGAATACGTCCTTCAGTTTTGTGAGCTAATTTCATGAGGATGTATCGTTTTGTTGTCACATCTTGGCCACGCTTTGATGTACTGACGTTATTCCAAAGCAACGGCTAGTCCGTACAAGATTCAAAATGCTTACACATGTCATTTGCCGCGACTGGATCAAATGCTTTGTTGACACATATGAATGAAAAGGACTAGCCTCTTATGTTGATTTTGAATTATGGCAGGATTTCAACTGGCTCGTACAATCCCAGCACACATAGAATGTAATTAATTTCAACATAACTACATGTATTAAAGTGAGGGGGACTACAAATATTGTTAAAATAGAGGCAATCCTAATTTGTTGAAAAATCCAACTTTTTGTGTGCGTATGCGACTTCATATAGCTGCGATTCGCCCGACGACGGCCGCATAATTTATGACAATTTGCCGAATATCACTACATAAGCCAGTAGTTCCATGCACAAATCAGTGTTGTGTAACATAGAATAAGATAAACTCCGAACAAGGAAGTCATATTGATATAGATAATATATTTCGGCTTTTTTATGCCATCATCAGTTAAACATATACATGCTAGCCTTAAACTATTTGTATATGTTTAACTGATGATGGCATAATAAAGTCGAAATATATTATCTAGACCAACATGACTTCCCTGTTCGAAGTTTCTCTTATTCTATATCACTACATAAAACGGTGCTTGACCAGCCGGTTCTACCAGCGAGGGTATTACTCAAATGGTATCAAACGTGACCTACATGTATTTAGGCTTTAATATCACAATGCCCTCAAATATATCCGTCTAAAATCAAAGAATCCACCAAAAACCAATTTGCAAGAGGAAAAAACAAAAACAGAGCAACACACGCTTTTTATTGAATAACCTTTTAACTATCCCTAACATTCCGGAAGTTGTACAACTGGTCTTATTCCATAATGGTGTCCGTTGTCAAAACTCGGAATTTATATCAATAGTAATGTAGCAATGTTCACAATTAATATCACTTACCTTTTGAGAGTTGAAGTATGACAATCACCGTTAAAACAACAAAATTCGTTGTCACATTGCTCTAATGATCCAGAAAAAATGCGGTAAGTAAATTTATGAATGTAAAAACAAAGTATAGTTACAGTCCTATCTTAACATGTCAGAGGTCGATTAGCTAAAACTAAAATGACTTTGAGGAAATAATTCGTACAAGGATATAAACGATGAATGAAAAAATAAAAGATCTGGTATAACCAAGGTAAGTCGATGATTTTGACATAATACTGGAAGAGTGACACCAATGACATTCAATAGCAACATAGACTAGAGGAATCGTCCTCAATCCTCATACTTACTATATCAGGAAAATGGTTCTTACATTAAACCCTACAAACAACCATAACTAATATACACGTTGTGTTGAATACATCTTAATAATGAGGGTTATTTAAAGAGTCAATGCCGAGCCACTATAACATCACTATTACCTCGGTTTGATTCTGATAGGATATTTATATTAAATACTCTTGTAAGTTTAAGGCGGTGGCAGGCATCAAGTCATGTTACTTGTTAAAGTACACAGATTTACCTGTATAGGTGGTAGCTTTTTACTAAAAACACTAAAAATATTCCGATCATGTCCTGTATCGGAAAATGTTATAACATGTTAAACATATATCTTGCACAATATTGGCATTCCCAGTGCTTGTAAAACTTGGTCAACATCCTTCCAAAAAAAACATCCGACCAAAAAAAGTTGCCTATATAGTTAATAAAATCACCAATTCATACTCAGTCAGCTGCAAAGTTTGTAGGAATCAAACGTATCTTCCTTGTTGAACATGTTGTGAATATGGTCTCAACTGTAATTGAATCGAACTTTTGCATTAACAAATAAATATGATTTTTAATTCAAAGTATGAGACCATGTACTGCAAGTAATAATTGGTCATGATGTTATAAAATGGTCTCTAGTTTGTAGTCTTTTTGTCAATAGTTTCTTTCAGAGAGAGTTTTATTTTGCATCGAGAACATTCTATCCCTGCTGTTTGTTAATCCTGTATTGTTCGTTAGATCTCGATAGGAGAACGTAGTATTTACCGTAATAGAAATGACCTCTATTACGACTTCTATCAAGTTAATTGCTAAACTTTTTAGGTTATATTTCGTCACCACCAGCAATAGCATTGGATATATATTGCGAGGGGTTGAATCTATCCCAGGATTACCCATGATTTAGTCTACCATTTTATTGATGATTTAACCAGTACCAATAGGCTTATTCACTTGCTGTGAATCTACGGTTCACAACAACAACAACGCCGTGGGTTTGATTGCCTAGTCTGCTGCTCTAAATCAGCTTGGCACCTTGTCACAAGCCTAAAGCAGTGAGAACAGATTGTTATTTCATAGTTATTAATAGGAAACCTGACTTTAACCTAGGAAATCTATGAAGCTGCTGAAATTAACAGATGTCAGTTGCTGGCGAGAAGAGCCTCTGGCGATGGCAGCCATCTTTGTTTATCGTTGACATAGGACATTGTACAGACATTTTATTTATAATTTAGTAGAAACCAAAGTATTTTATTGTTATAATAATATAGTACGTGGTAAGGATACTGTTTGATTAAACTGTTTAACTGTAATAAACTGTTCAAACCATGCTGTTTACCATTAACTCAATAATATTAGATGCTGTATAGCGATAACCTGGTGTAGTTTGGAATAATACATGATCGAGAACACCCCATAATCTACCCCAAATCATACCGCAAGCTACCCGATGCTACCCTGTATCACCCCGTAAGCTACCCAACATCATCTTATACCGTACCCTGTGAACCATCCCATATCACCCCACACTGGCATTGTGTTAGCCAGAGGGGTGTCTCGGGCTCTTTGAGAAACCCTGGAATCCATTTGAGACACCCTTATTCAGTCAAATTTAACATGGGAAAGATAGGGAAAATGTCAAATGAGACACCTTGTTTCTTTGAAAATAGTGATTTGAGACACACTGTTATTGATTTCTGGCTAACACTATGTCCCACAGTACCCTATACTGTACATTATACAGTACCAAGTATAATGGAAGACTGCCTTTTCAGAAGGCAACTGCAGATGTAAAGAACAGGAATATCGGGTAGGCCCTACCCAATCAGCTACCCCATATATCCCCGTGAACCACCTCATATCACTCCACAGCACACTATACTGTACATTATACAGTAAGAATTATTATAGAGGGCTACCATTGCAGAGGGCAACTGCATATGTATAGAACAGTATATCGGGTACCCTATAAGCTACCCCATACCACACAGTGGACCGCCTTATATCACCCCATAGGGCACCCCAAATGCGTCTGGACTGCACGTTATACAGAATATAGCAGAGGCATATTTTATTAGAAGTTATCTACAGACAAACGTTAGAGGTATATTGGGTACCCGATAGGCTACCCCATATAACCCCATACACTATCCCATATCACCCTATGTCATCTTATACTGTGAGTAGGCTATCCATTACAGTATAGAGTTAAACAGGAGAATTAGCTGAATATCATAAAAGAGGATAACTACAGATTGTGAAAAACGTGTTAATTTTGGTAGTAAAATAAAATATTGGAAATTATATTTTATGAACTTATATTGTAATCTA